>JAKSZP010005462.1:0-143210 GCA_022478985.1 Massospora cicadina
CTGAACAAATTAGCACCCCACTAAAAGGGCGAAGTGGAGAAGGATGATAATTAAGGTCGCCCCATTGTGTCATGGAGCGTGCTGATAATATTTATAAGATCGGCCTGGAACTCCAGATGGGTGAACCACCCAGAATACCAGCCAGGTTACCTTAGGTATATCCATCCAGATTTATGGATGGAAGTTGAGAAAGGTAGCCATGAGGACTAACAAGGAATTCCCAAAGTTAAAAATTATTGCCATTAATTTACTCAATGGAACTAAACTTCATAAAATAAATTCAGGATATATTTTAAGAATTTTTCTTGAAACTAATTGACATTGGGTAAAGAAAATGGAGTGACAGCAGAACCTGCTGGGGACTATTGGGATCGCAGGTGCAATACCATGGATCCCTTGTTAATTTTTGTCCAGGTGACCCAAAGCACAAAGGTGTTTTTTATTACCTTTTTTCTTGGTTGAGAAAGTCTTTATATCAGATACTGTGTCTGAGGAGGCAAATATATTAAATACAATTTTATTTTAAAATTTCAAAAAGGAGAAAAAAGTAAAGTTTATTTGCTTAGAAATGAAATTATAAGGGTTATCAGGGAGGTTATTGGTCCATCTTAATGCATACTAAGCCAAGATCTATTTTGCGTTACTAAATGGGATTCATTCGCCCCATAGATTGGGTTTGAACCCTGATTTTAGGGCTAGAATTTCGTCAGAAATTATCCCCAAATAATGGCTGTAGCCTTTTGGACAATTCGAGTTTGAATCCTGTCATCCAACTCATCCAAATTGGCTGTTCAGTTTCAAATCCCTTGTAAAACTCATCTGAATATGATTTGGGTAGGAATCATAACAGGAACCACTGCCTAAATGCTCACACTATGGTGAACTGAGGCTAAGCGCACTGCTGTCAGGAACATTCCACAATTTGATTTTGGCGGATTGTCATCCCAAAGTGTTTTTTGATACTGACTTGGATCTAACCTGATTGGGTTGATTTGCAACAAATTTGTTGGTACAAACTTCATTCTGCCACAACTGCACCTGGTGCAATGATAGCAATTATTCCAGTGGGCAGTGGGTTGTACTTATGGCCAGGCCACATATGTCCAGCTCCATTGAGTAGGGAAAGGATTGTCCATGCCTGTACCTGTCATGTTTGGGCTCAGGTGCACAAATTTGGGGGAAATATGACAAATAAGGGGTTCCTTGAACAAAACCAGCTTAGGGCCCTTAATCTTGGTAAAATATAACTTGACCTCCACAGCGGAATGTGACTCAACTTTACCAGTGGAACTTAAACCTGTGGACACCCCCTCCTGGGGACCCGCGCCAGCCACAAAAACTGACAATGGCTTCTTCCCTTCACCACCTCCTGAAATAACTTTCAAGTTTTTCCAACCAACTTTTTGGTGGTAAACATGAGAAGAAGAGGCGTGCTCTGTAGGTGATTTGTCATTACCCACTTCTCATCTGCACATGAGCTAAATTGCCAGGATAACAAGAAGAAAGGCCACTGGCTTCTCACCTTTTTAGTTTGGAATGGAGGATTTCGCCCAGTTCAGCCGCAGGAGTTGTTCTCCAAGGCTTACAGTGAATAAAACTATTATTTTGACAGATTCATGTCTTTTGTATTTTTAAAAACCTGGATTAGGTGTGATAAAGTTGTTACACAGATTTGTAAAATTCTTTATCTGTGAAGTTTTTCATAAAATTTAATGCTGAAATCAAGATCCAATTTTATTTTTCTACAAGAATGAAGTATAAGCTTCATAGTAATATGTGCATCAAGCTTTTTAGCGTTTCCACCATATGAGAACTTGAGCTTCTTTATAGAACCTATCTGCAAAAGTATCTATGGTTTTGTTACTAATAAAATGCATACACATATATTTTTGATTTTAATTTTTAAGATGCTCAGAGCTGGCAAATTCACTGAAATGGTCTCCTTTGCCTCATTATAAGTCCATTCATTTGTTGCTAACCTTTGTAGGGCTACATTTTAGCTCTCTGGTTCCAGACAGTAATTACAGTAACCATTTTCTGAAAATAACTGCACTTTACAATAGCCATTTTATAATAAAATTTAGAAACCCAGTACATATATATATAATTACAGGAAGCTTTAAAGATGGTATGAATTTTTTTATTATATGACATAAGAGATGATAAATCATTTAGTTTGGAACAGCATCAGTCATTGCGCCAACCTTGGCTTGCTTAACTTTAGAGGCTGACTCACTGCTCAGGGGGTCTACTCCATGAAGATTAGGCACCATACAACCTTTGCTAACATCACATTTTATCTCTTACTATAAAATCCTTCACAGATGCTACCCCTTGGTACATCAATCACTTGGTCACACTGTCCACGCCCTTGGTGAACTTCTTGACACTCTTAGACATTCTTGATATAATCTGGCCTTCGTGAATCAATGGGAACCTTTACAACCTCTTTCTTGCCATTATCATCATCATGGGTATCCTCAACAGAGTATCTTCTTCCAATAAGGTTAATACCAGACTCGTTACTGGTGATTACTATAGATTGGTTAATCCCAAACTGGTTTCTGGTAATAACTAACTTGATACAAAACAATTAAAAACAAGAAGGGTAAAATAAGATTCTGTAAAAAATCTTTTTATTAAAACATAAAACAAAGTAATTTATACTTCAGGGGAGCTCAAGAGATGAAATGAATGGAATATTATAAGATAATTGGGATTAAGGGTATTAATATGAGGATTTTAAGATCCTCTAGTCAGACGTTTTCTGACTGCTGCTTTAAGCTCTTCACTCATTAGATCCAATTCTTGTATGCACAAGTTCTATCTTGAAGTGGTTAACCATGAATCTGGATGCTCAGGGGCCTTTATGCTAGGTTCTAATTCTGGGTCTTGGCTCCTTTTATCTTTTTCAATATTTGTTCATTGCCTAATTTGGTATGCTTGGTTTTTTTGTCATCTAGGAGCAATGACACTCCAACAATGCGAGGCACATCATGGCTTTGTGTTGCTCTCATGATTTGTTAATTGCTGAATTTGGCAATATCCACTTTTAAACCTCAGCTAGCGTAATTGGTTTTGCTCATTGCTTCATAACCAGCAGAACTCAAATTACTTTGGACTCTGAATGTATAGAAGGGGGTTATTTCCATATGAAATTTTAGTATTACCATCGCTCTAATATTGTAAATAATCTAACTCAGTGGGGCAAAAATTATTTTGCATGACGTCACTTCAAGTACATTAAAATTTAATACCAATGACATCACTCCTATCATGCTGAAATTTCTTATTTAATCCTTGCCTATAAAAGGACCTTGTTCACCCACATATGCGGTGACCTGATATCTTGTACCGCCATCAGTTTGGGGGTTAATTGCTCTAATTAAACTGGCAGAGTTTTAACCAGATTCACCAGTCGCACTCTCATCCATGACAGCATCCAATACATTGAGGCTAATTTTTGTTCTTTCATGATTAAGTCTAATAATAATGTTACTAGATGAGAAGCTATCAAGAATTTATACTCATCATCTTCTTCTTGATAGTTACTTGCACTTTTCTACAAGCTAGAGCTGAAATAAAGTTTTCTTTCCCCAGTTTTTTAAATTCACCTTTCATCTTTTAGCTTCCAGGCCTCAAGTCATGTTTTTTTAATGCTTTAGTCAAGTAGCATATTTTTGGAACATTTTTATCTGAAAGTTCTACCAAGACAGAAATCTGTTTTACATTTCAGACAGTCCTTACATGCCCACGCCTCAAAATTGGGAATTTCTTACCTTGCCAGATGACTCATCATTCATTTTTGTGGATTACTTACCATGTGATAACTTAGCTTAGACGCCCCCTTCAGTCAGCACAACATGTTTTAAAGCGGTAAATTTTCAGGTTTAGAAGGGTTTTGTTGTTAAAATGCTTCCTGTTTAAAATAGGAAGCATGATCTATACTAAAAATATAAACCATGGTTTAATAAACCTAGGCAAACAGAGAAACTTTTCTTTCTCGTTGCAATCACTTTTGCAACCTATTCAATTCAAGACTGAATCTAGTTTGATAATCTCACAGAGGAGATTAGTCTGCGCCCATGTCAGGGAGCAGTTGAGCAAGCAAGGTAAGAGGAGCAGGTGGAAGGCCCGCGGCCTCCAACATTTGAAAACGCCCCAGAGAATTCAGCGGAATAGACAAAAATCTTAAAAAACCGGTGGTCACAGTTTTCCCTGGAGATACTCACATGGCAAGCATGATGCAACCAGTACATCAACACGCTACACTCCCAACTACTTTCATCGGTGGAATTCAGAGTCCACGTATATCTGGACATCCAAAAAACAGCCTTATGGGAAAAATTTTGTGAAGATGTACACAAAATTTTCCTGACCGCGGTGTATGTTGCACCTCACTCCATGTCATGCGGTTGGCTTGACCTAGGTTTTGAAAGCAAAAAAGCAGCAGATGAGGCTGCAGCAGTGTGCATAGTGATTGACCTCCCCAAAGGGCAATGGGTCATTGAAACCAAATGCACCAGATGGACAAAATCAAACCAAATTTTCCTCACGTTTGACTTTTTGCCTACTATGGTAAAACGTGACATTTTTGGAACAACACTTGAAAGATGGTTTGCCGTATATGGTGAAATACAATCTTTCAAAATGCAACGCTTCACGCTGATGCCACACCTGTGCACTGGCAAAGCCATCGCAGTTCTGACCCCAACTGAGGAGATTGCGAAGGACCTAACCCAGATCCTGCACTCCACTTTTATTGATATCGCAGGGCATACCACCCACCCATTCCAGGTGACCGTGGACAGCGCGCCCCCCATTTGCACCCACTGTGACGCGTTCAGCCATAAGGCGCACATGTGCCCCATCAAGGAGGGCATCACATTCCAAGAGCACCCCTCAGCAGCCATGGCCAATGGAGAGGCGCACTATGAACCCAACTGCAAGCACCAAGGAGGCTTTCCCATGGGGAGCACAAGGCTGCTACCTATTGGTAAAGCCTATCTCCCCGCAAGAACAGAAGAAGGCCAAGCAGGCCTGTAGGGCCGCGGCCAAGGAAACGGCCAAGGCCACCACCGCTATTCCACACTCACAACGCCAGGAGGACATGGAAACCTTTGCGGCGAAAGCAGCTTGGGAATCCATCAACCAATCAGATTGGGAAGCCCATGCTGAGCGGGCCACTCAATCCAAGGATCTGATAGGAGACTTGATCTCACCCAATCGTTGCACCCAAGCTCCAGTCAAAACTTACTTGGGACCTATCCCAATTGAAATTTTTTTTTTGACCCGCTCAATGGTGCACCAAACTCATCTGCACCGCAAAAAATTCATCCAATGTCGGGAAAACAAAAAGCAAAGGCCAAAGCCAACGCAACTCTTTCTGCAAAAATCAACAAAAACTCCGATATCATTGCTGTTAACACCCACACTGCTGTGAAAGCCCATGGGGACCTTGAAGAGGCTGGTGGGCCTGGGGGCCCACCCCCTCGCACCTAAGGTGCGATGGGGGAAACCTTCACTTTAGGGACGTTGAGTATTGCCAGACTCAAGGCCTCCCCATCCCAGGCTAGGAAACTGAGTTTTTTACAACACAATTTACCCGTGGATATCCTGGCCATCCAGGAGTCCCACTGTCCATGAGGTTCTGAGGAAATTTGGAAAACAATGCTCCTCCCATCCCTATCCTTTTGGTCGAAGCACTGTGGGGTGCTAATTCAGAAAAATAATTTTTTCAAATTTGTATCCTCAGAAACATTCCTAAATGGCCGAGTGCTCGTCATCACCTTCTCGTGGGCTGATGTAGTACACGCAATCATCAACATCTATGTCCCAAACAGTGCACATGAGCGTCAGGAATTTTTCTCATTGGTCAAATCCCTCCCGCTACCCCCTGATTCTTTCCTAGTCAGTGACATGAACTGTTGGCTAACCTCACCAACAGACCGGTGGCCTCCCTCACCCCACGCCCCACAGGGTCACGTAGAACTATGCGTTCTAAAGGCCATCCTTGGGTTAATGGATGCGCTGCCGCGACATGCCCCACTGCTCAAAAACATGACGCGTCCCCACATCCACAACGGCCAATTAAGGTCCATGACCTGCATCGACCTTATTCTAACGCTGATGAAATTCCAACCCCACATCTCCCACTTCAAAACAACAAAAATGGAATTCTCCGACCACTGACTGGTCTCAATAACCTACCACCTACCTGTCACAGTTGCTAAGGCCTCACATTGGTGCAAAATCTGCCCCCTGAGCTCGCGTCACCAGGATTTTCCACGTGGGTGGAAGAGGCAACTTTGGCAAAAAAGTTTGTTGCACCGTTTTGCGTGGACCCCATTTCCACATGGGCAACTTTCAAAGAGGACACCATCTGCCACTCTCGCCATCTCTCCTCCAGATGCTCATGAGCCACATCAGCGGTCATCTCACACGCTCTGGCAGAATTGGTACACTTGGAGTCCAATATTCCAGCTACAGGATACAGCCCTGCATGGGGCTGGAAGTGGGTGGAGGCAGCCGCCCACCTCAATGCACTCGAAAGGCAACACAAACATTGGGTTTGTGTTCAATACAGGGCCACACGCATCACAAAAGGTGACAAGTGCACCGCATATTTCTTTAAAAAAAATTTTGCAGCACGCCAGAGTGTGGCCTGAACACAGGTGCGAAGATCGGATAATTCTATTGCTGATACACTGACTGAAGTGGCAATTGAAATGCAAAAATATTAATCCAAGTTGTACTGAGCTGAACTAATTCAGCTGACCAAAGTGGCAGAATTTCTTGACCGAGCTCATATCCACACTGTTTTCCAATACCTGGAAATAATGAAATTAATTACTCTGAACAAATTATGGACAGCCATTCGCGGTGCGCCAAACCAAAAATGCCCAGGCCCAGATGGCATTCCATATGAGTTCTACAAAAAATATTTTAATATATATCTCCACTTCTGCTTGCCTTACTTAACCAAAGCCTGTTGGAAACGCGCCTCCTACCAGGAGGACATGAGGCCTTTACTGTCACACTCTTCAAGAAAGGGGATAAGCTTGACTTAGCCAACTGGCGCCCCATTTCTCTAACAAACACAGACACCAAAATTTTAACAAAAATTATGGCTAACCAATTTAGGGACTGTAGCATCTGCCACCATATCCCCAGAACAATTCGGTTTCATCCCCAGAAGGTCGATTTGGGATAATGTGCACTCTGTGGCTAATGTATGTCAGTCCACAGCCTCTGGGGCATTTGTATTCTTGGACTAACAAAAGGCCTTTGATAGATTAAACTGGGAATACCTAAGGGCCTGCCTCCATCAATTCCGCCTACCCCCTCGCTTCATCAACTGGGTGATGCTGCTCACGGAATCTGCAATAATGGCAGTGCATGGCCCTGGCTTCCTAACGGAAGTAGTCCGCCCTCAAAGGGGCTTGCAACAAGGGGACCCCCTCAGCACACTCTTATACAACTTCAGCCTTGACCCACTACTGCAAAATGTGAATGCCCAACTCACTGGGGTCCATGTGCCAGGCCAAGCCCCAGTCAAGATATTGGCATTCGCAGATATTTGTGTGGTTGGGGTGTCTAATAATCAAGATGCACGCGCGCTTAAAGCTCTCATCCAGGAATATTCCCGGGTAAGCAACATGACACTGAACGCCTCCAAAACTGAAATCATTCTCCTTGGTCAGTTTCAGAACTGCTGGGCCCCAGAAATTAGTTCCCAACCCAGCCCATCTGCTCGCCCACGTCCACGCCTTACTGATTCAACACACACCGCTCCACTGGTGCTCCCCTTCATGCCAAGTCCTACCATAGGACTGGTGCGCCATCTGGGCGTGTGAATGGAGGCAGGCGGATATGCGTCAGCAGTAATGGAGTGCCATATTATGGACAACATGACGAAGCGAATCGCCTCTCTCAGAGCCCACCCTACTTCCCTTACTGGCAGGGTTGTTTTAGCCAACTCTATGCTCCTATTCAAAGTCTGGTCGGAGCCCACGCCATCCCCTTCTCCCCAAACTTCTTTAAATCCTTGTATGCCTTGCTGCAAGGATGGCTTTGGTCAGGCCGCCCTCCACCAGTACAGCTAGAGGTCATGTTTGGCCCTCATCATCATGGTGGCATGTGCCTGCTTGACTTCAGAGCCCATGCTGCCAAGATCCTGGGCACCTGGATCACGGCCGTCACTGCTCCTACACTCCCATCCCAACACTGGTCCCACGCAGCCTGGTCCAACTTCTCCCGAGCCTTGGGCCTCAACAATCCATCAAACCCCCACTCCCTGATGAAATACCTCGCATCACACACATTGGCCACAGGTCCTCACAGGACAAAAACCCACTACAAACGAATCCTACTCTTCATGCGGAGCGCAGAGTGGAGAATTCATATTAGTGGACATACAACCCAAAGAGGCCGCCCCTCTCCTCAGTTCACACAAGAAGTACAGGGGCTACCCATCCATGATGGCGTGATCCCCATTCGGCCCCATATCCTATCCAGGGTGGACTACCTGGACATGATGGACATCCCTTATTCCATTGAGACCCAAAAAACAATCTGGAAATATGTACATCACCCTCTATTGCAGCCTCAAGTCCGCTCCCAGGTGTGGCACTGCCTGAGGCGGGTGTATCATACAGCTGAGCGCTCTAATGCTTTACACTCATCCTGTGTCGTGTGCGGCCAGTATGGAACGCTGTTCCACCACCTGGAGAAGTGCCCCACCTCTAAAGCGATATGGCGCGAAGTTTAACGTCTGCTGGGCCAGGATCAAACGCATCCCTTCAGTCTGTCAAGAGATATGTTTGCTCTATCAATGGCCTCCTCCCTTCCACCCTCCCTCCATGCTCTGGTGGTTGCAATCGCCATGTGAACCATCCACAATATTGTCTTAGATGCCATCGCAGGCTCTACCCCCACCCTCCCAGAAACTGTCCACAGATTCCGGTCTCATTTGGTGGACCACTTTCAAGCATGGATGTTTGGATACCTCCCACCGCGTCACTGACAGCTGGTCTCCTCCTGGTTCCCAGTCTGGTTCATCAAATCAGACCCCTTCCTCCACACGTGCTCAATAGTGGCTACGGCCCCTTCACACGTTCCCTCCCCCTCCCCATAAGTGGCGTTCCCGCTGGCAACAAGAGATAGCATTGCTTCTCTGGGGTGCCTCCCCTGATACTAAGTTTATCTGTCCTGAGTCATATTCAGAAGTGTCCGTCCCATGGTCAGCCTTCCCCACAATAAATTTAAATTTAAATGAACCTAGGCAAACGCAGGCTAACAATAAAAGAATAAAAAATAGAAAAACTGGAATAAAAACCAAGGTGTTTTGAGAGGTAATTGTGATATTTAGGTCACCAGTGGCAATTGAATACCCTCAATCAATTATAATTAATATCAAGTTTCAGATAATACTTATAAAATTAGTCATTGATTGTAGCTTTTTTATTGTACTAAATCAGAACTTCCTGTTTAATGTTCAATAGTTATGTATATATACCTATAGGTGATAGTTACATAAAAATATGTTACTTTCAACTGATACTATAATGAGACAAATCAACAAAATAGCTAAAATTAATTGACTGATTTAGACAGGAGTTAAATTGGAACTTTGCATAAGGAAGTCTAAAAAGATTGAAGCTAGCTAAAAAATCAGTAACTGCGTCAAACTAAATAAAGACTAGTTTTGGATTACATTAGGAAAAGCATAATTTAGTTAAGATCTCAAAACTTTAAAGTCTAAGTGGACATAACTGTTAATAGGAATAGATGCTATTCTGCTGACTTATTTCAAGCACTTGCTTTTATGGTTGCAGTATAATTTCTTAGATTGTTATCTTCTATGATTAGCTCAAAAGGTGCTTGATAGATAACAATAAAAATTACCACAATTATCTGTAAACTAATTATACTAAGAATACTTCTAAGATAATTGGCAAATGGATATCATAATGAGTATAAATTATTTGAGGTGGGTCAACCTTAGGACAAATATACCACACTGAGAAGTTTTCTAGCCAGTAGAGGTTTTTAACTCAAAACCTGCACTTAGGGTGGAAGCAGTTTTACCTGCTCAGCTAACCACCCTTTATCATAATGAGTATTTGTACTATTATATTCTTTCTAAAATACTAAATTAAATTTATTGCGGGGAAGGCTGACCATGGGATGGACACTTCTGAATTTAACCCAAAAGAGACAAAACTTAGAAACAGGGAAGGCACCCCAGAGAAGCGATGCTATCTCTTTTTGCCAGCGGGGACGCCACTTATGGGGAGGGGGAGGGAACGTGTGAAGGGGCCATAGCCACAATTGAACACGTGTGGAGGAAGGGGTCTGATTTGATGAACCAAACTGGGTACCAGGAGGAGACCAGCTGTCAGTGGCGCGGTGAGAGGTATCCAAACATCCATGCTTGAAAGTGGTCCACCAAATGAGACCAGAATCTGTGGACAGCTTCTGGGAGGGTGGGGGTGGAGCCTGCGATGGCATCCAAGACAATCGTGTGGATAGTCCACATGGCGATTGCAACCACCAGAGCATGAAGGGAGGGTGGGAGGGGGGAGGCCATTGATAAAGCAAACATATCTCTTGACAGGCTGAAGGGGTGTGTTTGATCCTGGCCCAGCAGACGTTGAACTTCATGCCATATCACTTTAGAGGTAGGAAACTTCTCCAGGAGGTGGAACAGCGTTCCATACTGGCCACACACGACTCAGGATGAGTGTAAAGCGTTAGAGCGCTCAGCTGTATGGTACACCCACCTCAGGCAGCGCCACACATGGGAACAAATTTGAGGCTGCAACAGAGGATGGTGTGCGTATTTCCAGATTGTTTTTTGGGTCTCAATGGAGTAAGGGATGTCCATCATGTCCAGGTAGTCCACCCTGGATAGGACATGGGGTCTTGTGGGGATCACGCCATCTTGGATGGGTAGCCCCTGTACCTCTTGTGTGAACTGAGGAGAGGGGCGGCCTCTCTGGGCTATATGTCCACTAATACAAATTCTCCACTCAGCGCTCCGCATGGAGAGGAGGATTCGTTTGTAGTGGACTTTAGTATCATGAGGGCCTGTGGCCAATGTGTGTGATGCGAGGTATTTCATCAGGGAGTGGGGGTTTGATGGATTGTTGAGGCTCAAGGCGTGGGAGAAGTTGGAGCGGGCCGTGCATGACCAGTGTTGGGAGGGGAGCGTAGGGGCAGTGACGGCTGCAATCCAGGTACCCAAGATCTTGGCAGCATGGGCTCTGAAGTCAAGCAGGCCCATGCCACCATGATGATAAGGGCCAAACATGACCTCTAGCTGTACTGGTGGAGGGCGGCCTGACCAAAACCATCCTTGCAGCAGGACATACAAGGATTTGAAGAAGCTTGGGGAGAAGGGGATGGCGTGGGCTCCGACCAGACTTTGAATAGGAGCATAGAGTTGGCTAAAACAACCCTGCCAGTAAGGGAAGTAGGGTGGGCTCTGAGAGAGGCGATGCGATTTGTCATGTAACAAACTAAATTAGTTTACTATAATCTATCAACCTATAATAATAATTATTTTTTGTTTACTTTAAGTAATTGTCTAGTAAGATAGCCTCCCATTAGGAGATATTATCATATAACCTTTAAAATTAAAAGCTCACTACTTAAGTCAGGTCAGCCTAAGGATGGGCACTAAATAAATGAGCTTAATGCATATGATGGAAACAAACTGGAACAAATCTAGTTGTTTATGAGAGCTTATAATAAACTAAATACTTCCTTGGGTAAAAGATTTAGGCGAAAATTAACCTGCTGAAATATATCACTGGTTTCTATAGAACAATTTAAAGCCTAAAATAAATATTCTGAAGCAAATTTAGATTTTATTTATTCACAATTTAATTTTACTATAGCTTAGCACTATATACACTATACAAAAAATTTGGTGAAGGATAATCTTTAGCGTAAGCAACAATGTCTGTTTCTTTTGCCATATTATTACCAAGGAATCTTTATAATATTATTAATTTAAAAATACATAGATTTTAGTTTATCTAAACAATTTATTATAATTATCTTAAAATGTCCCTATAATGTTATTGATAAAAAAGCATGATATAGGATTTTTACTTATAATCAGACCAGGTTATTGTAGCAGGCTAATTCCACTAAGTATTTTAAACTAAAATTTAAGCTTCTAATAAAACACTTATGTCAGGGTAAAAGTTCAGGTACATTAATTACAATTAAGCTGAGTTAGTCAATAATCTAAAGCAAATAATTACATTTGAAGATGCTTTGTAAAATTATATTATTCTATCAGTGTTCTAGTATCTGGTTAATTTATACAGCCAGTTATACTGCTACCTTGTAGAACTTCATACAGGTAAAGATAACATTAAATATTGAACGTTGACTTCAGGGCAAATATGAGAAGTTTGTGGAAGAATATACAAAAGATTAAAAACATAATAGCTATTATAGCCTTATTTTAATGATTATATAAAGTATTTTAATGTATTAATGCTAAGTATACTATTGTCACACGACTTAAGATCATGTTTTTGTATGTGTACTATAATGTCTGCTGGCAAATGAGAAGGTTAATTTTTTTGTCAAAAAATTATGATATACATAAGGAGTTGTCTTAGTTAAATAATTACAAATAATCTTAAATAAAAAAACTTAGACTCAGATGCAGCTCATGTTATATCATTCATATAGTCATAATCTCAATTTGCTCAGAACTCAACTCTTAGACCTCTTAAGCAGTTTCTTTAATTTTGAGACTCAAATCTTAGACTTTGCTGACCATTTTTATCTTTAAAGCTCATAATCTTTGGACAAACAGACTTTATTTTATCTAAGCTGTCTTTATATCAACAAAAATTAATATGAGCAGAGGTAAGATATTAAATAAAATGCAGACGCATATCATATATCATTTATAAAGTTATTTATGACAAAGGTAATACATCTATACAAGAAATAATAAAAAAGCGGCCATATATATGTGATAGACTAATTTATGGATTGTAGAGAGAATTTTAATAGTCTAAAAGGAGACTGGAATGTTGTCAAGGTCTAATATAAAATTAAAATTATAAAGGCAACTGTAATTGCTTTTATTTAAACAAGTCTAGCTTTCATATATTTGTTTCAGTATAGTATATTTTTTAGGATTGGTGAATAGTTTCTTGATATACAAGAGACAATCTTGTATAAACTCAATAAAAATATAGGTTTTACCTAATATGGACTGCCACAGAATCTCTTATCAGATATAAAAAAAGATTAAATTAAGTTACATATATTTAGAATAAATATTATTTAACCCATTAAAACAAATAAGATATGTAATTTTTTAAAAATACCTCAAATCTTTAATATCCGAAGTTTATACTATGGAAGATAGAATCTTTTATGAAGAAAGTGATTATTAGAGGCTACAACCTCATTTTACAACATGACTACATCTAACATCAGAATATTCTAATTTATGCCTGATGTGCCTACAATCACTTTACAGATGTGTCATACAACCATGGGTACATAATTCACCATCCCAGTAAAATATAGTGGGCTGTATTCTTCTATAGAATGGGCAGTGGAAGATAAAACAACCTGTTTGATGTGATATGAATGAGTGTTGTTTTTTTAGTTGCCTACAATGTTTTTTAGAAAGTGGATACTTTATTATGAAAAGAACGCAGAATTATACTAATCCTTGACAGTGCCTGGAAAACTATGACCATACACAGTATACAACTATCACTATACTATAGTTCATTGCTGCAAATTGGTCTGACCAATCACCTGTCTAATTAGTTTGCTAACTTAATTTTATTTAAATAATATGTAAATTGAGGCTTTTATTGTTTTCCAATTATTGATTTGAACTATAGTATCAATTTTTTTTGGATTACTCAGCTCTGCATCTATATCTTTATATGTAGTTGTCAATTTGTAGTATTAGATTAATACTGGTTGTTTCGCCTCATTGCCTCCAATTTCAGGTAATAATGAATTACAATCAGAAGCTTAATTTCCACAAGCATAGCTCTTAATTTCCCAATATACTGATTACATCATCCTGCGAGCTTGGTTATCATATCATCTATTATATTAAATTATCCTCTATCTTGCCCTCACCCCAAAGTAAAAATGTCAGTAATAGGTTTATAATCATTATCTTCATCCATTTTCTAGTGTATTAGTTCTTATAGACTTTTGGTATAATAATGTAAATTACCTAAGGCAAAGACTTAGTTTCCTAATCTTTTCTTGTTGTTAGACTATTGACTGAAATTTCTCAGTGGTATTGAATTATTAAAATAATTGCACCGAAGGGAATGAGGCAATTTGGATTAGCACATTAGGAGGAGACTTCCATTGTGAGAGGGATATTGTTTTACTATAGCTTGTTGAAGTATAGTACTACAAAGATTAGTACTTCACCACTGATCCAATGTAAATATTTGATACTATGTCAAATCTTACTTTAGATTTAAATAAACCTATTAATATATAATGGATTTATCTTGTGAGTTTTTAACAAAGGTACTGTTTTCATTCATATACTAAAAAGTTTGCTTATTGACTAATGCAGTTGAGAGTTTCCTAAGCGCTTGTTCAATGACCTTTTAGCATGATGCTATAGAGATTAGCAATAGATACTTAGGAGTCAATGATAGCCAATCCATATAGGAATAACAAACTAAATAACATCTTATAAGAAATTGTGTCGCTGTTGAAGATAACCACATTAAACATCGTGGGCATATGAGGAATTAACTCCATAGTATCTGAATTGTTTATAGAATATCTTCATTATAAATGATGTTATTGACTCAAAAATATAAGGTGTAACAATAATTAAACAACCTACAATAAAGCTATTAAAATTGACAAATGTATAAGAGTTCATTATTTCATCAAAAAACTTCACAAACTAGATAACATAAATATGGTTTGATAAACTAAGTCACTAACATATGCTGTCATATGCTACTTTTAATAATCAGGTAGAACCGTTAATGTAACTAGACTAGTAAAGTCACTGTCCCTTAGCTAGCCAAAGGGATAGTATATATATTGTAAGGCAG
Source organism: Massospora cicadina (assembly GCA_022478985.1). NCBI lineage: Eukaryota > Fungi > Entomophthoromycota > Entomophthoromycetes > Entomophthorales > Entomophthoraceae > Massospora > Massospora cicadina. The sequence continues at coordinate 15,096 of JAKSZP010005462.1, forward strand.
AGTTATCCATCCAGTAACTATTATCAACGAGGCATCTAAAGCAATTTGTTGATACCAGCTTATACGTCTATTAGTAAGGATCAATGTAATAATTAAAACACCATTTTTGGTAATCAATAAAACATTGACATTTAGACCCACTAGAAAGACTATAAACTTAAAATAAAAAGAATTAAATTCCGCAAAGGAACTTGCTGTCTCACTCAAGTGAACCATTAAATTCAAAAACCCAACCCATGAGATCTCATATCTATGTCAACTGGGGTGACTCACTCTCATGTGGCAGCTGCAAAAGCAAGCATTGATCTAGCCCTGCACCCAACTTTAACATGCGTTATCTCGCCAGATCACTCTTCTGCGTCCTATAGGCCCAAATCATCATGCTCTGCAGCCACCAACTACCAGGACCCCAAACCATTAGCCAAAATGTTGGATCAGCTGTACAAGATGAAACACTTAGCCAAGCACGGAAAAATTATCTTCTTTAAATAGGGATTCTTTTGGTTTTAATTCTGGTGCTTTAAAATAAGCAAAATCTGGACCAGTCAAATACAATGGTGAGAACGGAAATTTTCAAGCCATCGCTTCCACATCAAGTGGTGAAATTGATCAATCAACATCTTTAAATGGAATTCACACATCAGATCTTTACCAATATTAAATATGAGTTTGCACCCAAGGGTAGGGCTAATGATGAAGTCACATCCTCCTCCCAACTGGGTTGATTTAACCCCATTCTTAATGTGCCTCCACAATCTTCCGTAGCCCAGCAATTGGCACCCAACGCTGGCCAGAACCAGTAACCATTAAAAACGCTCCAGCTGAGGGGGAAATCTATGAACTCAGACAAGGTACAAGCCATTGTAACACCAATGACTACTGATCAAAGAATGAATAAGCGAGCTAAAGAAGTAGCTGGCACATGGAAAAAAACCTTTAGCACCCACTTCTAATTGAAGACCCATGTGAAGCGGCATTTAATACTGATTTTAGAAAAGAGAAGAAGCCAGAGCTTAAAAAAGTCTGCCCACTCGACTCTAACCCATGCAACACGCCTCTAATATGGGAAAACCCAGTAGAACATTATACAGAAAAATTATTACTCTTATTTTTCAACACTTGCAGCTACCTCAACCCTTTCAATAAGCTCTCTATGAATTAACGAAAGACCACTATATTGATATGAGCTTCACTGAAGCAGCACTAGCAGATCATGCTACCACCATCCAGGTTGTAAACCCGCGTATAACCCTTTGCATATTTTGCAAAAGCTCTTACCTATAGAAAATTTCATGTGTAAATTTTTATAATCTGTCAACAAAAGTAGATACTGACTCACTTATATTAGCGCTCCAATGCGTTTAAATGAAAAATGTATCAGTTCTCTCTGTGGACTTTAGCCTATCATCTTATTATACCTCAACACAGAGGACGCGCATTGCAAGGACATCTTTTCTCCCCTCCCTCTTCTATGGCTAATTGTTGAGGTTAACCTCGTGTAGCAGTGGTTGGCGCATGTAATTGAAATTTTCTTTGTTGACCATGACTAGAAACGCCACCGCTGCTCCTAGTGCAATGCCCTTAGGACCTTCATAGTGATTGCACATCTTGTAACAGTTACTCTCAGACATGGCTAAGGGCTAAAGCCTGGCCAGAAACGCTCATATGTGGCAGCAGCGGCAATTCTGCAACCCACTCTGTGGGTTCCAGTTCAAAATCTGTCCATAGAAGCATTAAACCAACCAGTTGAGACTGCTCACTTCAAAGATGACTTTGGCAACCTTTATACTCAAGCCCCCCTCACAGTGGGCACACCATACATTCTTCTGTAATCAACTCTATCACCTGCCAAGTGTAAGGCATCCCCACAAGGCAACCATCGTCAGCCACTTCCACTTAGCTCTAAAGCACCCCCAACAGTCTCCGCTAACACTCTCCAACACCAAACAGGATTTTCTAATGAAGCTTAGCAAACCAACAATGACTGAAAAAAATACAATTTGTGGTGGATGCAGCAACTTTAAGAGCCATACTAAATTTTATAGCCTACATCTCGCGAAGCTCCTTTGCAGAGGTGGAGGATGAGAGTATGGACCCAGAATCGTACATTAGGGGTACAATAGAGGTCACCATTGAGCAACCTCCAGAACTTTTCCCGCAATGTAGCAGGGGTGGCATCTTAGACTGGTTCTCAGGATTTTCACCCCCTCCCCCAGCCACTTCCACCCTCTGGAGATCCACTCATCTTGCTGAAAAAAATCAAGTTAATGGTCTCAAAACATGCCGCCCTTCTGATGCAGGTTTAAGCGCTGTCAACCCTTCAGGAAGCGGAAGGGAGCAACTATCAGTTCCTATAAATACGCTGACCCTGCAAACTTTAAATCAAATGGTTTGTGGGATTTTAAGCGGAGAGACCACCTTTTTTAAAAAACCTCAGGTCAGCGCGAATTGACATCGCTGATGTCTAGGAGCCCCACCTTCATACCAATGAACACAATGCGTGGAATGATCAGTTTGGAGGAAAATACTTCTGGACATATCATGTCGCACTTTATGATTCAGAATCCCTGGGTCAAAACCCACACTTTCTTGTTACACCCAAGTGGCCTTCTTATACTGGATAAGCTCACAACACCTAACTTCTCCTTCTTCATAGCCAATATATGCCTGACCCAAGCAGGGGCTAACCAGAACAGGCTTCTAGAGGGACTAGTCCACCTGAATCTCTCGCAGAATACAATTCTAATAAAAGATTTCAACACTACCATAAACTGAGTTCATCACTGTTACTCTCCTGCAGCAAAATAAACACTCTGGATCCAGTAGACTATAATAAGTCCTTAGCACTAGTGGCTTTGCAGATTCGCTGCCATCCTCTGCTTCTGGCCTTAATTGTATGACCAAAAACAAGTAAAATGGAGGGAAACTCTAGTCATCATCACGCATCAACTTGTCACTAATAGTATCCCTTCTGGTTGGCCGTGTCCCATCTCCAATATCCAACAGCAATCATCTGAGTGATCACAGTTCAATCACAATTGTCCTAATAATCATACCAGACCATTGCGCAGGTTCTGGAGAAGGGTTGCTATGGCTCTTATAAATAACTCCTTTGCTAGGGTGAAATTGTTTACAACGATACATGATAACCTTTTCTCCCCACCACCCCATCTGAGCAACCTCAGCTCCAGTGGGGCAGTGACCAAAGCGATAATTTACAAGGTTGCTTATTTTTTGTCAAAGCTCAGATAATAGCAGCTAATTCCAGAATCAATAAGGCTGAAGCTAGAATTAAGCATCTGGAGCAGCTCTGAAAAATTTCTCCCTCTCCCAGTTGGCTTAATGACTGTGAAGACGCTCAAGAAGCACTTCTCTCAAAAATTTGCACTGCAGGAAGAGCGAGCATATAATTTAACATCTTTCTGCTATTACTCCCAGTTGGAATGCCTAACCCGCTCTTTCTTTAAGAAGAAAAAAGCCAGATTTACATTGCATGAAATCATGGCACTGAAATTGCCAGCACCACTATAACGGATAAAGAAGCTATCACAAAGGAACATCATCGCTTCTACTACAACCTGTTCCTTGCTGACAAGGTTGACCCGTTGGATATTCATTACTTATTATTCATATCCAAAACCTCCCATTGACCCATGGGTAGACGAAACTCTTCTGGACCCATATACCTGTTAGGAGGCTATGTATATACTCCTCAATTCTCCGTGGCTTGAAGCCCTGGCCCTGACGCCATAACTTTTGAGGTATAATTTCTAGAACCCACGGTGACAACCAAATTCCTCCATGACAATTTTTGCCTCAATTTTGGAATAAGGTGAGGTCCTCCATGATTCTAGAGGTTAAATCACAACCCTCGTTCATAATTAGCAAGACATTTGATCCTGGGTAACTGGCTTATAGCCTTTTAGTAACGCGAATCACATCTGGTTCACACTGCTTATATATAATGCATAACAGCATGGGTGTTACCCGGACTGAACTCCTCCCAACATGGTTCAGTTGGGGGATTTTGCAATGGGATAACTATAATGACCTATACGAGACTTTATATACTAACTCATGCAAGGAATATGACTTCGTGGCCCTTATGGATATGGTTAAGGCTTATGTTTGGGTTAATTTGGAAGACATAATGCTTCATTAGACCGCTTCCACCTTCCCACTAAAGCAAGAAGCTGGGTTTCCGCTCTCTCTAACCATATTCACACCAGAGTACTTGCACTAACAGAAAATAAAGCAGTGGTTACTGTTGGGCAGGGTCTCTGCCAAGGTGATCCTCTAAGCCCAATCTTTTTAAATATCACTTTAGATCCCTTCCAGCCTCTTTGCAAGAGAAGCTAATAGGGAGCGTAGTATCAGGTAAGGCCTCTACCTGCATTATGTCGTTGGTGGATGATACTGCCATCACGTATGGTGCCATAAGGATATTACCCTTGCTGCTGTGTTCCTTGAGTGATACACCAAGGTGCCCACTTCCAAGGTCAACACCTCCAAAACAACGGCAGTATAGGTTAACTCACCCACAATCCTCCACCATTTGGTCTGGAGCCTAGCAAGGAACATTTCATCACTTGCGGATCCTGACTAATTTACAAGAAGTTACATTCAGTGCCAATGAGGACCTGATCCTGAAAATGGTGTACTCTAGGATTGTTAACTGAAACAGATGGAATATAACCCTCATGTCAGGCCCTGATGGCCAAAGTGTTCCTCCTATCTAAAGTTTAGTTCTTCCTGCATGTCTGTTCATTATCAGACGCATTATATACGCGGCTTAATGTTCTCTCCGCTGTTTGATCTGGGTCTCCAACCACCTATCCAAAGCACTGTCAACAATAGCCCGACCCCATAGTGAAGGGGGCCTTGGGCTTCTGGACACCCTCTCTCATGCAAAGTCTCTTTATCTGAAGCTCCTTTGACCGGTTGTCTTATAAGAAGTGATCCCTAAGCCCAAAAGGGCGCCTGCCCTCCATCAATATGCATCAGAGTCTTTGGGCTTTCCTAGAGCATCTCTGCCATCTTTTGAGAGTAGCTTACTAACCACCCAGGCCATGCCTGAAATCCTCCACCTCTAAATATTGGAATTAAGCTCTCCTTGTCCTGAGATAAGTGGGCGCACAGGTGTACCCCACCTTCCCATACAGAAAGGATAGCCCAGGCCTCAGCCTCAGTCTCCATGAGAAAGTACCCAATTATCAGGCATTCATGACTTGCCTCAACCCGCAGAATAAACTTTTATTCAGCTCGCTCCTTCTTGACTCCTCCCTACCTCAGTGAGCATAAAGTTCCAGAGGCTCATGCAGGATATATATCATCTAATACTGCCAGTAAAGATGTCTAACATCTTATGGCGGTTACTCCACTGTTCCTATAGGACAGGGAGTAGAACAGACCCTACCTGTCAATACTGCTGCTGCCCCAATTTTCAGAGCCTGTGGACTCCCATTTTCACCGCTTTTTCACCTGCTAAAGTGTCATCGCATTCTGGCCCAATGTCTACGAGCTCCACCATGCCCTTCCGTGGCCTGGCAAACCTATTTAAGTTATCTTCTTTAAAAAACCCTACTTAGAAGCCACTAACCACAAGTCCTTGCCTACTCCACGGCACTATTGACAATCCACAAATTCTTCCTTTGGGCAACTTTTACCTCAAAATTATGAACCCTTCAGAAAATGGCTTCCCACTTCCAGGAACATTTCAAAATATCCCTGGAAGTCTCACCTATGTCACCAACCCTCCATCATTCAATCTCAACTGCAGTAAGGCTCTTGCGCACCAATTCACTCCTTTTCCTCACCTCTGAAACTCAGGAGCACAAACAAATATAATAAACATTGATAAATTTCCCTAAGGTCAAAACATCTAGTACTAGGAAGTGTAGTCAAAAGACGGGAGCAATACTTGACATTATATAGAGTAACGTAAGTTAGAAATGACACTATATTATATTTTGAAGAAGATTTGTAGCCTTAAGGTGAAACTTTGTCTTCTAGTAAATGTAAAAATCAGTCCCACAAGAGCTTAACACCAGAATGACAATTAAATCTGCCAAAAGGAGCTTATTACTAATAATTTAACATGATAGGTATTTGTCAGGCTTAAAGAAATTCCAGCAATGGCGAAATCTTCCCGCTGTTTAAGGTGCAAAAAGCTTCTAAACCTATCTCACCCTACCAATGGATAAACCCCAAAGCGTTTTCTTAAATAAAGACTTGTGTGGGCCCAACATATGGGTTGATGTTTAATGGTGTGGCCATTCCCTCTAAACGACTTCATTATATGTTGGCTACTTTCTGGAAGAAAGAAAAAGTACACCAAGTGAGTTCAGGCGGTCATAAGCTGCTTTTTTAGAAAACTTTAATGTTGAAAAGTTATAAAAAACTCAAAATTACAGTTATTAAGTTTATTTATTTGGGCGACACAGGCATTAAAAACCAGATAAGCATAATAAAATGCTGCCTAGTTTAGAAAACAAGTGAGTTATAGTAATTTAATATATTAGGCGTTGGAGCTTAATAAATCCCAGCATCAGGGTGTCAAGTCAGGAACCTATAAATTCCAAACTATTTAATTTAGGTATAGACTAATTTTATCTGAGCATCACAGATCATAACATGATAAGCAACCATCTAAACATAAATTTTACTAATACCCCTGACTTATAGGAAAGTCATATTTGCAACTATATTTGTTGCATCACCCCTGCATTAAGGGAAAGCCTCAATAATTCACTAATTTAATTGCAACTAATGAAATCTTTTTGATGGGTCGCCATTTCGCATGAAGGTGAGAAGTATATTATTTAGAAATTTTGGGGCCATGGAAAGCATTGACGCTTCACTTGGAGTTCTCCTTGCAGGCTCAAGGTGCCTCAACCACCGCAGTCTAAACAGCATCTTCACAATCTTCCTCTTCACCATCAGAGGCTAACTAAACCAATGTGGAAGTCAATGAGGATGGGTTAGCTTGAGAGAATTGTTATCATCATCTTGCAGGCTGGCTGGTAACTAAAACCTGAAAAAAGGAACATCTATTTAATTTAATATAACCATTAATCCTCCTAAAAGCTTAATGACTAGAAAAACAAGCAAATCTACCAATAGGAGAGTAACCCCATATATTTGACATAATAGGTAATTGTTTGGCCTAATTTTAATTTGGATTTTCTTTAATTTAATTTGCTTATAGTGCAGAGAGCTTTCTACACTCATCCCACCCTACCAAAGGGAAAAACCTGAATGTTTTCTCACACAGAAAAAAATGTGTTTCCAACATATAAAGTGAGATTTGATGGTGTGGCCATTCTCTCCTTAACTAATTTTATTCTAAGGCTGACACTTTGGGGGAGGAGTTAAAGCACGCTTATAATATTCTAGGTGGTCGTAGACCACTGATAACAAATGAATTTTGAAGCCAAAATTCAAAATAAATAAATTTAAGTTTGCAAATGGTAGGCTATATATATTTGGGCGACATAGGCATAAGGAAACCAAACTGGGAGCAATAGAATTGCCACGCCAAATATAAAGAAAAATGATGAGTTAAGAATCTTGTTTAATTTAGATGTTGGGGCCTAACCAATCCCTGCATCAATTGGAAAGTTAAGAGCTTTAAAACTACAAATTTATAGCTTTAACTTTAGATAACTTTTATCTGGGCTTTATAATTACCCTTTAAAAATAAGCATCTAAGCAAAAAATCTCCTGATATCCTGAATTATAAGGAATACGTATGCAAAACTATCATTTCATCATAGTAAAGGCAAGCTTATTGGGATGTTGAAGTGCTGCAAAGCTTAGATGGCATGGAGGAAAACTGTGAAAGCTCTAAATTTCTTCCTCTGAAACAGAGTAACTTTTGGAAAGAGTTATATTATTCTTATAAAAAGTTGCTTTTCTCAAATGAAATTTTATTATGGTATAGCAACTATCAAAAGTTTTAATAATTTTTTGATTTCTTTGTAGGCTATATATAATATACTAGTTTTTCAGCATCAGCGGGTTTAATAAAGGTTTTGGCTTCATTGGGCAATGAAATTTGGTATAAATAAACTAGACAAGAACTCCATCTAGTACTAAAAAAACTAGACAAGAACTAATATAAGAATACTAAACCTACTTAAGAAGATATTTATAATCTTCCCTGGGACATGCTTCATTCCAGATGCTATGCCAAAGAGCAGCATGACCTTTCCCACACTAAGGGAGATTTAAGTTAGTTTCTGGTGGAGTCAAACCCTTTATATCCATTGATGGGGCCTTGGAAGTAGAAGAATCTTTTCTTCTTTGTTAATCCAGGTTGACTAAATGGATTACTAAGAGGTACTTACCTTGGGCTGAGGTTTAAATAATAAGCAACTTGGTTTACATCTGAACTGATTTGATTGTCATTTCACCTCAGAAATACCCCTTTAAGATCTTTCCAAGGGGTCACATAACTTCGAAGGAACCTCAAATGAACTAAAAATCAACTGTTCCCGTTTACAAAATCAGATAAATATTCAGGTTTACAGTGGCAGTTCACCCAATATGGTTCAGACCATAATATATCAAATTTATGAGCTCTTCCACTAGGCTGATGGTGATAGAAAGGAACATAATTTCCTAATTGAAACTTGGGCATAACATTTTTCTATCATTATAGCATTCAATTTCTCTTATACTAATATTTCTGAGGAGACTTTGCTACAAGAGCCTGCAACCTAAAATACTTTTATACAAATCTTCAAATAGCTAAAGAAGCAGTTAATGGGAGAGAGGAAATCAGTATAGGTTGGACACTAGAGTGTAAATGGGATCTAACCGTAAAGGGCCTTAAAAGGGGACATCCTTATGCCTCTGTGATAGCTTACCTAATATGCCATCAAGGGTACTGGGAGATATTTATTCTACTAGAATAGATTAGGTTGTGCCACCTTGTAATTTATAGAAATAAGTGTACCATTTGTTCTCACTGCCTAATTTTTAGTAAGATGATAGGGGCGTCAAAAGCTTAGTAAGTTCTCATTAATAGAATGAGTTCAGTCACCACCTGAGATATGAAATTTGTACAATTATTTAAAAAGACAACTTTTAGGCTAAAATTATGGGTAGAACTTGTTCTTTTGAAAAGGAAGTGGTAGCTTTGGCTGTTGCAGAGATGATCAACATGGCTTTGTCCTACTTTGTAAAGCGATCTATCGCAAGGATGATGTAGTAGTGACCATTCATTGCAGTCCAAATGGGATTAAATACATTGATACTGGCATTGGAAACGCCAGAAGATGGCCCTACAACTTGAAGTTGGTAAATCAGTTTAGATGGACCGTGATTTGCATAGATAAGGCTGTACTCAATAACTTCATGTATGAAAATAGTTATTCCTTACAAATAGCATCAATCCTTGAGCCAGTGGTAGGTCTTTTAAGTTGCTATGTCCTATGGTAGTTCGCTAATATGATGAAAGAGTTCCTTGTTAAAGCCATATATATATGGTAACCTAGCCGTTCCTACGTTTTTATGAAGTAATAATTCTTAAATCCAGCTCTGATCTGTCATCTGTCTAAGTTGTTTCTGAAAATTTGGTGGCAACTAAATTCCAAGTCCTGGGTTTTCTAATAATTAAAAGGATCTGGTCCTTTTTATAAGCATATAAATTTAGTATATGTAAACAAGGCAACACATCCACGTTTCTGTTATGAGTCTCCCACTTGATGAAAAATGAGAAATAATAATTCCGTAGATTAAGATCAATGAACAAGTTGCCATTCAGATTATTCTTCAGTTATATCATCTCAGCAAGTAATGTTTAGTTATAGTATTAATATGTTTCCAATACAGTTTGGGGAAACAATTCTTGATGGCAGTAACTTCCTAAACAATTGCATTCCAATATGATGTAACTCCTCTCTGTCCAGGCCAAGGGCTTTTTGACCTAGGAGATGTGGTGATCAACTGATTTTGACTGAGGTGCACAATATATCTTTAACTGAGACTCCACTGGCATCTTAAATAAATAAAGGGCTTATTAAAATCAAAGTGTACTAATGTTGGGGCCATTGTTATGGCAACTCTCACAAAATCAAAGGCCATTTGCTATGATTCTTCCCAGTGATAAGGGACTCCTTGTGAAGTAAATAAACTAATGGAATGTCAACTCAACGAACTGGGATATGAATTGTTAATGATAAAAAATCATACCAATGAAAACATGTATCCTATGTAATTTCTTTTTCTGGGACATCTTATGTTTAGCAACAATTTTATCAGGCCAATGAGACATCCCATCATTAGTAAGCTTATTGCCCAAAACTATATCTTCTTCTGAAAAACTGCACTTAGATGATTTACCATTATAGATGCTTCCTGGAATAAAGATTAAATTACTTCCTTTGGTTCTTGGCTGCCTTTGAAGGTAGGATAGAGACACTGTAACGTCATCTAAATAAACTAGCACGCAGGACAAATTGAGGTCTCCTAGCATACCATCCATAGCTCTCTAATAAGTTTTTAAGGGCGTTTCACAGCCCATGGGGCTTATGAGTAGACTCAGATAATCCTTCACCTAAGATTAACGCACAATTTTCCTAATCCTTAGATAAAAATTGATTTACCAGTATATTATGGAAAGATCCATGAAAAAGAAAAATGGGACCATACAGGGAGTCTTAAAGAGTTTTTGATTGAGGTGGCGGGTAGCTGTCCTTTTTTGATTATAGCATTTAATTATCTGTAATCAATTTCTACACAATGTCCTCCTCCTTCTTGCAAAATTAGATAGCGGCAAGGCCCACGTGATTTGATTGGGCTTTAGCAGACCATCTTTCAATATCTTTTTCGATTTCTTGGTTCTTACACTTCATTGACCTTAGATTTTTTTAGCAGCCTGGATTAGATAACTTTAAGCATCACCAGCTGTAACTTGTGTTGCACCCTTTCATCATTTCAAATTCAATAAGCCTTTTTTAAATGATGTTTGTGTTCTTTTAAATTAGAGAATCCACAAATTGTTGTTGCTCAGTAATAAGGGTGTTGCTAAAATTTAACTCCATATATGATAAAATGGGAAATCATCTTGTCTCAGATTAGTCAAGTTTCCACAACTTGTGAGAAGGTAAATTGATCACCAAGTAGTGTCCAAATGTAGGTTATAGGGCGGTTCTGAGTTCTTTTCTGAAGTAAGTCAGAAAAATTGGATAGCAGAATGGTAATAGTTCTGGATAATCTGGGTCTAATATCCCAGGAAAATCAATGGATCTCATATCTTTAGGTTAGTTTCTCTAAAGGCCTCCAGAAAAGAATCTTAGAGGATAGTAACTTAGATACCTTGTTGTAATCTAATCTGAACAACTCTATAAGAAAATTTCATATAGTTAATGTATATTTATCTTTTAATGATTTTATATAGAGGGTTCAGTTGTTTGATCTAATACGCTGATGTCAATCCACAAGTAGTGGTCTACTAATTTAACCTTTATCAAGGCTTGAACAACAAAGAAATAGGTACTATATTTTATATTAACCATTACCATTTATAGGTCTATGGAAAGTATGACTAATCCCTTGCCACCTCACTTACTCTAAATCTCAAATTATAATTTACATAATCATACTTTAGCCTATGTCCAAATGATGTGAACCACTCAAATTGTATCATGTTGTCCTTTTTTACCTTGCATCAGTGTAAAAGCAATAAAATAGGTTTAATGTATTATATTATGGTCTTATCAACATTTTGGCCCCATTATATTACATCAATATGGTGTAGATTCTTGAGGTTAAGGATTTAGTCTCATTGGCTTTCTAGACTATCTATGCAGATAAATATATATTCCATAAGCATTTAAGTTACAATATGAATGACACCAATAGGTTGTTGGTTTAAGAAGCATATAATGAAGGATTAGTCACTTAGAGGGAATTGAGTTTTTAAGTAGTGGAAACCTATTAACTAATGGAAGATAATAAAACGTGAGCCCCAGCCACTGTTAGTATAAAAAAGCTACATTGTACTGTTCATTAAATTGATTTTAAGAATCTAGTTACTATAATTTGGTTTCTGTTATAGTTTTAAAAGTTAGCTATATTTATATAATTCACTCCTTATAGTAGTGCATATACCTGTGATTTCAAAAATTGATGCTCACCACTAATTTAAACATTTAGTGGTCACTATAGGAAACAGCATCCCCATACAACAACGCTCTTATGATTTTCCAGCCAGAAGTGTATTGATGTGCCATAGTAATGACATGTTTTATTGCTAAAAAAGATCCTTGAGGCCCATCATAATTGCGTCAAGCCTATCTGTTCACTTAATGAGGAACAACAAAAATTGAGTGCTTTGCAAAAGCTTTGTTAACTCAGGATTGCTAAGTAACTGGAGTAGAATTATTTACACCCATATTTGAACATTAAAACATAAATTTGGTATTTTAATCTCAAGGAGTAGATTTAATAGACTAAAACGCACCTTTTGACCTTCAATCAGAAGTTTGAATAGGTTCACCATCAGAAATTGGTGGAATTCTTCCACTTTTTATTAATATGTAAAATAGATCACATATAATTTTATAAAAAATATACTGTTGGCATCAAAAAACAAAACAACAAGGTTCTACATGTGCAAAAAATGCGTATGGTTTTTTAATTCATGATTTCTAATATTTTTGGGTCTATAATTTTTAATAATCTTAGATAGTAAATACCTTCACTACCCACTTCACCCCCAACTTTTACTCCTTTGGCAGCATATGCTCACAATATGCAGATTTCCACTCCAGTTTCTATGGCAGACCAGCGCAATAAGACTTTCACTCCCTTTTTATGCAACCCTGAAGTTCAATAAGAAAGCATTGTGGTCTTTACAGCCCAGCAAGGATGAAAATCAATTTTATTCTATTTAACTTACTCAAGGTTGAAAAAATGAAAATATACATAATTTATGTTGCATTTTTAAGGTTGCATGTGTGAATGCTTTTAAGAACATACGTTGACTATATTAACGATTTCCTTGAATTAATCAGTCAGGAAATTAGATGCAAAAAGCTAAAAGAAGCTGAGATAACTTACTGAAACGCCAGAGATCTCATTACTCCAGAGTTTGGTGGAGCAGAATAGATGCAAAGCGAAAAAAGTTGCTTCTTGATTTTTTCTTAAAATAGTATGGATCTGTGGTAGCTTATTCAAAGTGCTTTAATGTTGAGGAACAAGTGCTATATGAGGTTAGGTGTAACAACTGGAATTATCCAGTTCCAGTTACCATAAAAAATGAGATGCTTTGGCGCACCAACAGCATCAAAGTAGACCAACGTCAAGTAGGTAGAGGGATTTGGTACATCAACATGTTCAAAATACCTTCGCCAAGTTAGTTTTGCAAATTAATTTGTGGTTGGTCTGACCCATTCAGGAAAAAACTTCTTGAATATGGAAACCTGAAAAAGGCAAACGGGTAAGCGAGGTATGCAAACCCCAAAACAAACTTTATTTTTTTCATTCATAACTAAAAAATGGCCCGCTGAACAGAGCTTGTCTGTGGAGCAACCAACTATGCTCCACAGGGAGGAACAAAAGTGGGAATTCCGAAGTGAGCTTCAGAATTGGTGGGGGAACCTCTTTAAGGTTGCCCTTTGTGTGCATCACCTGAACTATTGATTAGGCTTGTACGAGCTTAATTAATAATCCAGGTGAGGAACAACCCGGCGCCCAAACTTGACAAAAACAAATTTTTTTTTAAAAAATTTTTGCTTGGATTCAGAACTATTAAACCCAATTTGGATTTACCAATTGAGACAAACTTGACTTTTACATTATTACCACTAAGTAAAGGCCCCACCCCAAAGACATACCCAACATTGGGAGGCCACCACAATGATGGCTTCCTGGGGCGAGTTACCTCAATCCCCAGAAAAATTAGCCTAGAGAAACTCTGGTCCCCTCATAAGTAAAAGATAAATGGTGGGGTCATTCAGGACTGGGCTGCTGGAATCAGCCCAACTGGCATGAGGAAGCACGCCCAACGCTTGGCTGTGTTGCGCCCACCCCCACGCTCCAGTTGGCGATGGTTTTCCTAACAATCAGGAATGCGCTTTCTCAAAATGAAGTGTGGGAGGGGCGTGAGGTCCAGAGCAGCTGGACGGCCATCCCCTTTCCTGGCATACTATCCACTGGTGAGGGAGCCCTTCTGAGACAGTTCACCTCAGTACCAACCAAATTCTGGTGAATGGGAGGCTCTACCATGATTTTCATCTGAGGATCACCTCAGGTCCAGGGTTGGCCATCAGTCACTGCCCCCCACCAGTGCCAAATCCTTGAAAACAGGATCTTAGGTGACCACTGAGGTCAGCTGAACTGGGGATTGGTGGCATGCGGAAGCACATTTTTTTAGTTTTTAACAACTAGAATTATTACAGTTCAATTTTCCATAAAATATGAGATGCTTTATTGCACCAACAGCGCCAAAGTAGACTAATGTCGAGTATGCTGAGGGATTTGGTGCACCAACAGCGCCAAAATACCTACGTCAAATTAGGTTTGTAAAATGAAAATTTGTGGGTGGTCCAGCCAAACCACATGAAAGCTCCATGAAGCTGGAAGCCAAAAAAGATAAGCAGGTAAGCGAGGTATGCAAACCCCAAAACAACCTTTATATTTATTTATGACTAGAAAGGGGACCGCCAAACAGAGCTTGTCTGGGAAGCAACTGACAATGCTTTCCAGGGAGGGACAAGTATGAAAATTCTGATTTGAGCTTCTGGAATTTGCATGGCAAACTTTTTATGGTTTCCCATTGTGGGACTCACCTGAACCATAATTTAGGCTCATATAAGCTTAATTAATAATCCAGGCGAGGCACAACCCAGCACAAAACTTGATGAAAACCAAAAATATAAAAAATTATTTTGTTTGGACTCAGAAAAACTGAAACTGAGTTGAAGTGTAACAAATTAGACAAGCTCAACTGGTACATAACCCCCTGCTAATGAAGAGCCCCTCCCTGAAGAGGGGCCCCACAGCGGGAGGCCACCACCATGAGGGTTTTCTGGGGTGAGTTACCTCAAGCCCCAGAGAGATTAGCCTGGAGAAATTCTAGGACCCTCACAGGGAAAAGATAAACAGCGAGGGCAAATTGGGACTGGGCTCCAGAATCAGACCACCTGGCACAAGGAAGCACGCTAGCACTTGGCTGTTTTGTGCCCCTCTCACGCTCCAGTTGGAGATGGTCTTCCCATCACACTTAGAATGTGCTTTCTCAAACTGAAGTGTTAGAGGGGCGCACAGTCAAGCGTGGCTGGATTGCCATCCCCTATACAGGCGGACTGTCCATTGGCGAGGGAGCCCTGCTGGGACAGGTCCCCTTGGTAACAACTGAATCCCTGGTGAGTGAGAGGCCCCACTGTGATTTTGAGCTGAGGATCACCTCAGGTCCAGGGTTGGCCATCATTCACCAGCCCCTTGTGGTGCTAGTTCATTGACAACCAGGGCCTAGATGACCACTAAGGCCAGATGAACTGATGATCAATGGCATGCAAATGCACTTTGACTCTGTAATTATGTAGCAGCTAGAAATATCCTGGTCTCAAAACGTGATTTTAAATGGATTTGGTGCACTGCCAGCACCAAATTATGGCAACATGAATTTAGCTGCAAAACTAAATTGTGGTGGGTTGACCCAACCATGTAAAAACTCCACAAAAATGGGACTAAAAAAGTGAACAGGTAAGCGAGTTAGCAAATCTCAAACACAACTTTTATAATATTCTCAAAAATAAAAAGGTGACCGCCAAACAAAGCTTGTCTGGGGATCAAATGACAATGCTTCCAGGGAGGGAATTCAAGGGTAAAATTCCAGAGTGAGCTTTGTAATTGGCAGGCGCAACATTTATGGTTGCCCTTAAGGGCCTCGCCAAACCATTAATTAGGCTCATATAAGCCTAAAAATTGCTTAGGCGAGGCACAACCTAGAGCTTAAACTTGATAAGAATCCAAAAAATTGTAAATGATTTGAATCAGGATTTGAAAACACAAACCTGAGTCAAAATGTAATATCATGATAAACTCAAAATATTACAATGAGGTGTTAAATAGCTTTGATACCCAATTTGCCCTTAGTCACGTTTATGAGACATACAAAGAGCTATACCAGGTTCTAGTGCTGATGCTTGATGATGTACATACCATTACTTATATCATTACTCTCTTCACCAAAGTGCCATCATCTTTGAGGCGCCTATCCCAGTCAACCAGAGCCTTATGATTTTGCCAAAAGGCACCTTTCTCCAGATAAAAATTCAAGTCGCCCTTATTAGCTGCAATTTAATAGTATAAATGAGAGTATACTCACTTGTCAGGTATGCAACATGAAAGGCAACTATGCAAGTCACTGGCTTTTATGGTTTCTGAGTCCCCATTTAGTTGATAACCTCAGTTACTGACTATGACTCAAGAGAAGGCAATGCAGAATAAAAAAGAGATATCTTACTTCCGCCAACTCTAGTGAATTATTAACTAGTATCAAAACTATATACTATTAAATGGTTACAACATTGTCAATGGAAAACCGGGGTTATTCACCATTGCTCTCAATAAAGAGATTATTGTTGAGGTAATGATTAATTCTTCTATGTCATCACTGAAAAGTAAGGTTATTTTATCTAGTATAAGTAATGAAGCCTTATGTTTAGCAATTGGAACAATATGAGCTTCCAGTACCCTCTTGAAATACCCCTAAACTATATGAGGGCCAAGTGGCCATACCTTTTAATGTACTGAGGGAATTATGCATGCAACTTAATGATAATTTACAATCATATTTGGGGCAAGCTGACATAATTTGTTTATTTACTTAACTCTCCCAGTACTCACTATTTTGAGTGCATTTATATTGATATCACAATAAACAAACTCAAAGTAAGGGCCATCCTTGATAATGGGGCACTATTTAATATCATGTCAACTAAACTACTGAAAAACTGGGACTTACTCCTAATACTTAATATAAAGTATTTGGTAATGAGGTTCCACAAAAAAACTTTTAAAGGAGCTTATAATGTCATGTCACTGCTTTTCAACTCACTTTACTTACTCCTGCCATAGTATCTAAATCAAAATTATAAATTTTTTATTAATGCCTCGTTTATAAGGAACTATGAAATTAAGGCTTATTTTAATAAACAAAATTGAATATATTGGTTCAAATCCTTCTCAATCTATTAATATAGGATGGACAGTGGTCCTAGGTCCAAACCCGAGAGTTTGTTAGTCTCACCCACTAAATGACATTTGTCCCTTAGCTATCATAAGTTTCAGAACCAACCAAACAACTGACTGATTAAATTTTGGAATCCAAGGACATTCCTCTTCATTCTAGTCCCGGTATGACCATTCTAGCAAGCCATCTAGTAATAGTGAGCTCTGAAAAATTTAGAATTTTCCCAAGGATTATACAGCATGATATTTGTTCTGTTCTGAAAATCCAATTTGATTTAAGAAGCCACGCCTGGATTTTATTTTTTGAACATGCAAAACACAATGTTCTATTAGTTAACTTATATTACTACCCCATTCAGATTAAGCGACATCAAATTGTTACTTTAGTTCACATCTTCTCTATTGAGGAAGTGAAAAACATTATGATTTTTGGGGCTATGTATAAACTTAGACTTAAAGCAATGAACGGTGAAATAATTCTTTCATTAGTACTTCAAAAACGCTATGGTGGGCTAGCTGAGTATGAAAGTTACCAAGCTCTAGCTATAATTGATAAATAATGAATGAATTTGGCTAAGGTGACTTTGATTGTGGGTGTGCACAAGACGTGTCTTGGCGTAACAGTTCTCTTGACTGTCACTAAATTCTGGACATGGGCTCAAAGCTGAAAATTAGCAGAGAGGTCAAAAAACGAAAAGATGGAGACTATAGACTACTGTATTGTGTTAGAAAGCGTTAATATTTTTAGGGCGTGTAGGGACATGCTGACCAGGGATCTTCATTGCCACAAAGGATCAGGATCTTTTACTGCCCTCCAGATTGATCTCTTGGACAGTGACCCGTTGTATTACATCATCCTCATGACCTAGTCGTGGGAGCGACGCCTCTCAGGATTTGGAAAGTTGGGACGGAATTCCTGAAGGTAATTCTATTAATTTTTATATGTGTGATGCTTCTTGATTGAAGCTGTTTTGGAGACTATAGGATAAGGTTCCATTTGCACTGGTTTGAGAGTTGATCTGTCAAGGCTTGATTCAGGAGCACGGATTTTGACTTTCTCATTATCTCAGATCCCAACAACGCCCCTCTTAAGATCCTGTCAGAGGGGGTATAGGGCTGGAAGAACGGTCTTAAACTTGATTTACAACTGTCCCCTGATTGACTTCAGCAATGGAGTACTCAGGATTCACCTTATGAATGACCTTACATTGTCAAGACCAAAGAACATAATTCTTGTTCTGCAACATCTGGTTCATTGGTGATAAAAGAGAATGAGGTCAGATAATTTTAAGCGGGTAAAGAGGGCAGATGAGTTTAAATTGGGATGTCTCCCTTCCAGTGGTGATGATGCTTGCATGGCTAGGGCTTGAAGATGGACAATTTTATTAGCTAAGGACCTCATGATTAGATTGAGTTCTCTTTAGTAGAGGTTTTTAGCTAAGGCTGTACTCTACTTGGGTGCTGGGGATCACGTCCATATAGAGCTTCAAAGGGGGACATTCTAATGACTCGATGGTAGTTTTTGTTATATATAGGCAAGCAAAACGCTGGGTAAATAATGATTCCAGCGAGCAGGGTTGGAGGCGGCCATCCTCTGTAAAATAGAGACAAGGGTTCCATTAGTGCATATTACCGCCCCATTAATGGATGTGTTGTAGGGGGTGGCGAAACATTAGTTAGTACCAAAAAGCAAAGTAAATTCATGGACTACCTGCAAAGTAAAGTTTAACTCATTGTCCAAAAGTAAAGTTTGTGGGCATCTATTCTGGGTGAAAACGGATTGAATAAGGAAGAGAGCTGTGACTTTTGCAGTGGCAGCAGGGACTAAAATCACTTTGACCCACTTGGTAAGTGGTACAAGGCTAGGAGGATATATTTAGGGCCGTGTAATCCAGTAAGAAGAAGGCCTATCACTTCAATGCTAATGACATTTAAGGGTCCTGTCAGAGCGATGGCTGGGTATTGGTATCAAATTGGTACAGTGTTGGGATTGATAAGTCATATAGGCCTCCAGGACCTCTTGGATGATTTCCACCATTTGGTCCCAGTAACATCGTGACTTCAATCATTTGTGAGTTTTCTTAACTGCCCCATGTCCCACAGTAGTATGTCTCTCTAGGATGACGTCAGTTCAGGAAGAAGGGCGGACATAATGAGGCCATTTCTAGTTGAAACTCTTATATAGCAGCCCGTCCTTGATCTGAGTGTCTCATGTCATCTTTCAGAGCTCAGCTTGGACCTCAAAAGTTTCATACTCTCAGCATTCATATTTACCAATCAGAATGTACAGTCAGTCTTTATTGGGAGTTAAAGCAGCCAGCACCAGCATCCTAAAGAGGCCATTAGCGTTCTGGTGGATCACTCTCATGTGATTAACTATGGTGAAAACATAGCTCTGCAGTCTCTAGGCACATATGGCTAAATGGCCATCCGGTTCCTTCACCTGCTGGAGCCACTAGAGCTAGGAATGATTAGTGATGATGGTTAAGTGTGTGTCATAGAGAAAGGACTAAAAATCTTTGGCTTCTAGCAAGATAGCTAGGCATTCCCACTCAGTAATGCTATAGTTCCGTAAAGCCTTAGTCAGAGTCTTGGTAAAGTAAGCCAATGTGTGGTAAACCTGACTTTCGTCTTGTAGGGCTAGGATGGCCCTAACGGCAACATCGCTCATGTCCGTGAACACCAAGAACATTTTATCAAAACGTGAGTGGACTAAAAAGGGTTCAGTACAAAGAGAGGTCCTCAACACAATTAAAGTCCTGTTCTTGCTATGATCTCACTCAAAAGGCAAGTTCTTCTGCAGAGGTAAAATAACAGCTCGGCTAGGTCATCAAATTAAAAAAGAAACTGATGATAGTACCCCGCCATGCCAAGGAATAACTGAATCTATTGGGCTCTGGTGGCGTGACATCTTTTCTATGGCGTCAACTTTGTTAGTATGGGCTGGATTCCATCCTTTGAGACCTTGTGTCCATCAAACCCATTTCCTACTGGAAGAAGGAGCACTTTGAAGGTTTAAGCTTTATCAAAGCCATCGGGAGCCAATTATAAAACTTCCTGAAGATGCTCAATGTGTCCAATGAAAATTCGTGAGAAGACAGTGATGTCAAGGTAGACGAGGACACATGAAAGCTTCAAGCTCCCAAAGATCTCGTCCATGGCGCGTTGAAAAGTGTCTGGCAAGTTATAGAGGCCCTGGGGCATCCTCATAGGATCAAACATTCTTTTATTGGATATGAGCACACAATTGGCTCAATCTTTGGGGGCGAGCTCCACTTGCCTTATCCTCTGGCAAGGTGCAATGCGGAGAAGTACTGCAATCTGACAAGCAGACAGAGGGTATCATCAATTCAGGGCATAGGATAACTGTCCTTCTTGGTGGTGGAGTTGAGCTGTCATTAGTCCATCACACCTAATGGATGTCATCCTTCTTTTAGACCAGCAGTAGGGGAGAGGCCCACGGGCTGCGTAAGGGCACTGAGTCCAGCTTCAAGTAGTTGCCTAAGCTCCAAAGCCACCTGAGCTTCTTCAACCTTACTCTTTTGGTAAGGTTGGGACTGGAAGGGGTGAGCGTCCCTAGTCTCTAAATGATGTAGAACCCCGCTCTATATTACAAAGTTGTATGTTGAGACTAAAAAATATGTCTGAATGCTCCTCCAATAACTCTTGACCTTTGCGCTTTTGGTCTTTAGTGAGATCCTTTCTGATACTAGCATCAACCAGGGCCACTGGCATGGGCATCTTCAAACAAAGTCTGGTAGGCTCCCAAGACTGCAGAATTGATGACAGCCTCTACTGTTGGGAGTTAGACATAAGCGGCAGGACTGTTTGGGCTTATTACCCTGAGTCTGCTGGTAAGGTTAGCTAACAACAATAGTATAGATCTGCATAAGATGGATATAGAATCCTTGGCAGGTTAGCACCTCCTCAGCGGATGGGTTGACTAGACCTCAGATTTCCAGCAGCTGTTGGAAGGGATGTTAACGTGGACCTGGGTGTTGGCAACGACTTGATTCTTCAAATGTATATTGGTCGACCTAGGTAAGTAGATCGTCATGCCTTCTTGTGCATCAGCAGCAGGTGAGGGCTTCCAACCAGAGCCCTTTATGTGATAATAGTCAATTGATTTAGCCCTCATTCTCTAGATGGCAAGCTCAGGCTTTGACCTCCGTCCTAGAATTGTGGGAGGGTTTTAAAATCATGGGGGCCCAATGCCCCAGTTGAGATAAAAATCTATCATTATAATGTAAAAATGCTGATTAAAGAAAAGAAACAGAGTGCCAAGAAGAAGGTAATAGCACAGGTTATCCAGAGCAACAGTGGGGTATCTACAGAGAGCTTCCCAATTTGTTATATAGGGAAGAATAGGCCCCTATAAATCGAGTACATTGTGGGCCAGTTATGACGTACTTCATATAGTGTGGCAAGTCCTGAGAGACCTAATTCTCTTTATCAACTTGGACGATATAACATTTACAGGGAACCACTGTCAACTATGTTGAGAACCGGAATCTTATAAACGCAAAGTGTGACATGGGTAACTAGACTTCCAAATTGGGGAGGTAGCATGAGAAACATGGGAGAGTCGTTGAAAAAGGAGTAAGCAGTATCAATCTCTTATAATCAATGGGTACCCAAACTTCTTCAGGTACAATAGCTTCAGGTTCGTTTGAGGCCATAGATGATCCTGAATTGTGGTAGGGAACTCATAATGTGCCTCGTCTTTTATAATATAGCCCTTTTCCAGCCTTTTGGTAAGTTGTTTTCAGCATGTCTTGGCTGTCATGGTTACATAATATGATTGAGGAAACCAACTGCAAAGATAAGGCTGGACGTCACAAGTCTAAAAAGGTAAAGCTGCAGGAACTCCCAGACTAAAACATACCTTGGACCAACGCTGGGTGCAGGCTAGATATGTCCAGATTGGTCCAGGGGATGTGCGTGATGCTTGGACCTGCGTTACAACAAAGGCGCTAAAATGAACTAGCTATATTCTTGACAATAATGGCTTGATTTGGTTGTTCAAAAATGGGGATTTGAAACCGTTCAATTCTCTATTTTGGCAAATTGGGACATCTTGACCTGCAATTAATAACTTGAGTTTAGTCAATATCGAGCTACAGTAACCTGGCCAGTGGTAGGCTGCGCCACTTGGTTTGCTTAGACTTGGCACCATTTTCCCCAATTGATGACTTGCCTCCCATTGCTTATAGTATAGTTCTTGAGACCAACTTTGCTCATTGGCCGTCTTCCTATTAGTAAAATTCCTGTTAATTTACGTTATTTAGTATGGTTCCTTTGTGAACCTGTGCGCAGACCTCCTCAAGGAGGTCTCTAACAACGTTGGCCGTTTTATTTTAAAAAGTATATCTACCATGTCTTTTGCACCGCTGGGATGCCCTGGTCCACTCCAGATTGAGGCACTTAAGCACTCCAGCACAGATCCTCGCTTGATAATGGACTCCCCTTTGAGGTCCACTCCAAGTTGTGTTGTATATTTGCTATCTTCTGTATGCCGCGTTGTACACCTTTTCCCTAGGTTTCTTTGGTTCCATCACCCTCAGCATGCTCTGTTTACAATCTTACTAACGACTAGTTTCCTGTAGTTGTGGCTGTGCACCATGCACCATCTCACAGGGAAAGAAAGAGTTACAGACACTCTCTTGGCATTGGCGAGTGTCTGAAACCATTGCAGTAGGTACATCAGGGTCAAGGATTCTTCTGGTTTTTGGCCACATGGACCTGAGGATGGTTGGAGGAACTTAAAAAGATAGTCTTGGAGGACAGGGTCGACGCAGAGATCTTGTTAATGGCTTCCTTTACTTCTCAAATTCAGGTGAAACTGTTCTTTTGACCGATCATATGCATCCAAACCTCAGGGTAGGATCCCAATGAAGAATGACAGTGGTGATAGCGTTATCCAAGGTAATATGATTGGTGGCAACCAAGGGTGCACTTGGGCATAGAAACGGCTGGTGAACTCCATGGGGTATTCCCCTTTATTCAGACGGATACCCATGTGTGCTTGTTTTTGATTGGCCAGGTTTAATTGCTACCAAATTCCTGGATTAAGGCCATACTGACTTATTCCCAGGTTTTGCATTTTTTCAAATGGGGAGTCATGATCTACCAAGCAGTGCTGTTTTATTAAGGGTGAATATGCTTCACTTTTTTGTTGGTTTGTTTCTTCATAGAACTCTCATAGTTAAACAGGAAAGTGCGATGTTTTTTTGGACAGGGACGAACTTTTCTTTTAAGACTAGGTTAAAGGTAGTTAAAAAAAAATGATGAGAGTTTTAATGCCAGAAATTGGTGCTGGCTCAAAAATCTCAGTATCCACATAGTTGGGGAGACCTTCTTGTCCTAAAAGCTGTCTTAGACACTTGAGGTCCTCTTTAATATCATCCCAGTTTTAGTTGAGGGAGGAAATGGAAGCCTTATGAGTATCTGCTCCTTTAGGGCTTGAATATTTTCGCCTTGAAGGAGATTTTGGCTCTTAAGAGTGGTTAAAAGGGTCTCAAACCCTCAACAAGTTTGTTCACGCTGAGAGATTAGGCTATTGGTAAGCTTGGTGAAGGCGCTAAAATTATCCATTTTGCCTGAAAATGTCTCAATGGAGACCCTAGGGTCGAGGGGGACTCCGTCTACTCAGGATTTGCATCATGGGCTACATTACATATTTGATCATGTAAGGCAGATAAAGCTTCAAAAACATCATTTTGCTAAGGGACGTCAGGTTCTCTGAGGATAGGTGCTGTGGGGCCAGAGGGTCCTCAAGGCCCATGGGGACCTTTATGTCCTTTGGGTCCCTCACGTCCTTTGGGACCTTTGGGCCTTCTAAACCCTTCAGGTCCTTCACTTCCGGATGTGTAATTGTAGGATTCCAGCTCCCAATAGTGTTGTTGCAGGGTCTGTACCAGATCTTTAACTTAATGATGTCACTGGTTCCAAGCAGCCTTGAGGAGTTGGATATTTTGACGCAGTTGGTCTTTGAGGTAGCCATATATACCACTTTCCAGCACTGCATTTGGCCTTTGGCTTCGTTGATTTATCAGCGGTTATTACAAGTGGTCTCTCAGTTGTCATGCAAAAAGGAGGAGGGTGAGTTGTAAAAATTGACAACATGGGAATGTAAGGTTTGGATGAGCCCCAGTTGTTAGGAAACTTCATGATGGTACAACCTGTCTTGCTGGAGGAGGCGACAAATAGCTGGTAAAACGAAGTTCTAAAGGTAGCGCTCATTTTCCAGGGGCAATTATTCTTCTGGCAGCTGGGCTGAGGTATAAAGATCCTGCATGGTAGAGGGCACAAAGGAGATTTGGAAGCGGCTGGAGTGGGCACATATGGAATAGATGCCATTACTAACTTTGAACAATGTTAAGTTTATCATACTAAATCCTTTTTTGCTTCAATACCTAAATTGAAGTCAAATTCGGATTTTTAAAAAAAGACTAAAATGACCACTTGAACGAGCCAAAACTTACCAATATCGATGCAATTGACGCCTACTTCCCTGGCTTGGGGTGGTGGTGAACTGCCATCTGGAATCTTTTGACTGAAGCCAAAGCATGCCTGGGCTGGCTCTAATAGCCCTCCCAACGCTACCAGGCGTTATGTCCACCCTTGGGACTTGGCCCACCACCTTGTGATCTACCAAGAGGTGCTCTGGAGCCCATTGGTGCTCTCACGGAGCAAATTGAGTTTTGGCCTCAGGGTTGAATATGGGAATCTTTTCCCATATGCAAGTGCGTTCATCATCAAGATGGACATGGCAGATTTTAAATCCGCCAGCTATATCAACTTCCACCCCTTTAAGAGATATTTCAATCTTGGCTTCCTCTCAGAAGCTGATGCAGCGGCAGCATCTATGCTGCCAATAATTTATAAAAAGTTCTTAATCCCACTGTTCACACAAGGCTCTCATATGAGGCCACTTTAGCGGTCCAGTTTGCTAGGTTGCCATCGTTTCTCTCCCTGAGACACCTTAACAATGAACTGATGGAGGTTTTGGCCATTTATTGCGCAGACCCCGTCTTGCAGTTTGTGGTTCCCAATGGGATGGGACAGTTGGAAGGGCCTCACATCTTTGCAATAATTGCCCTTTCCATTGCAACACCCACCTCACGATTCCGCCCTGCACTGTGATCAGATCAGCACCTGATTACCTTTTTGGGCGTGTGTCAAAAATGGCCTCACCATATGCCCCTTGTGCTTCAAATTAGATCATTCAAAGCGAAAGTGCCCCATGGATTCTACTTCCGCTGCTTCCACTGCTCCTCCTTCTGGCATCAGGCCAGAGGCTGCCTTGCCCAATTTTTTTGAGTGGGGCGCAATACTCCCGCCTCCAACATCAGCCTATTCTGGCACTGCTTCCAAAGCAGCAGCCAAACAAAAGTTAAATTTGTTTTTTTAAATTCGTTAGAATTATGGAATCCTGAGCTGATGGCTGAGAAAGTTTCAGTTGAGCTGCATAGTCAAATGCTCGCAGCCAATAAGGATCTGCCTCTGCACTGACTACAGTGGCTGGCCTGGAATTAGCCAAGTTAGTTCCATTTTAGTGCCTCAAATATAGTGATGGTAGCAACCGGCCATTTAACGTCAAGCCAGATTTTGCTTTTAAGAAATTTTTTGTAAATCTATCAATTTGCATCCAAGCCATTTTAGATCTAAAACCGGTTTCCTTAATTAAAAATATTAACAAAATGGCAGTAGAATTAGCAGCTGCTCTAGACAACACTCTCCTCTGCTAACATCTCCATGGGGCGATGGAACCCCTTGTTGATGGTATTCCCATCCCAAATACCCCTATGATTTTTTGATGAGGATGTGAAATATGAAATTTAGGATCTCGTTTTTGCAGCAAGCCATGTTTCATTGACGTGGCAAAATCTTCTCTGTTTGACCCCAATTACCCCCAAATCCACCAGCGCATCAAGTTTTCACTTAGGTGCCTTCTTTCGTCACTTTTGCAGAGCATCAACTTGCTCAATATATTGAGGCAATGGACACTGCCAGCCTCATTAACAAAAAAAACCCCCAATTATACCTCCTTATGCCACATGTCACTGATGCCCCAACCCCTTATTGTCCGCCATGGTCCACCAGCTAAAGCGGGTGCTGGAAAAAAGTTTCCTCAAAGCTTACTCACCTTCTGATATGGCTTCCTAGGCTGATAACTTAGGCTATATTAGGATTTTTTATTTATAATATATTCATTTGTTTGGCTCATTAACAAATAAAGATGCGTGGAAGCTCCCCCTTTTGGGCTGGGCACCACTAATGCTAAAAACGTTCTCCTACTGAAGCTGATACTGATTTCAGTCAACTGAGGGCATGGAGAACTGGAACGTGGCCCAAAATCTTAAACCTCAAGGCTGCATGGGTGGAACTTCATACTGCGAGGTACTAATCCATCAAGCAACACACCTTGACTGATCAGCAGATTGATCTTCATGACTTCTAGTATTCTCCATTCTTAATGATATACATTTTCACTTAGGACAGCTTGGTACCCCTTGTAGTGAGCACCACTTTCTCAGAGTAACAGTACTCTTGACTGTTGCTAAAGTCAAAATTGGTTTTGGAGCTGAAAATTAGTGGAGAGGTCAAAAAATGTAAGTATGAAGAGAATGTAGACTAGTTTATTGTGTTAGAGATTATCAATATTTATAAACGTGTGAGGACATGGTGCCTCAGGTACCTTAGTTGCATTGTAAGATAAGGATCTTTTACTGCAATCTAGATCAATCGTCTATATGGTGCCCCATTGTACTATATAGTCCTTGTGACCTCAGCGGTGGGGGCAGCGCCTCTCATGATTCATGAAATGGGGACAGGATTCCTAAAGTTGAAACATAGCTTCCATATGCTTTATGCTTCCTGAATGAAGCTAGTTTTAATGACTTCAAAATAAAATTTATTTAACGCTGGTTTGAGAGTCAATATGTCAAGGCTCAATTCAGGAGCATGATTTCAGCTTGCTCGTTATCTCAAATCCCAACAATGAGCATATCTGATCTATGCTGGAGACAGACATAATTGGCCCTTTTAATTCTTCTGTAGTCTCTCTAGTTTTATTGTCACAAAATTTAAATGGGAAATAAAGACCTTGTAATGATTACTGCAATTAATATGACTTCAGAATAAGACCCCTACCCTATGCCAATAACTAAAAAATAGCTTACCAATAAGTTTGGGTTTTTGTTCTACTAGAATCTAATTTTTTGAAGCCTTTACCTAACACATTTTGTCCTAGAAATCACATATACTGCTTTTTTGTGTCACTTAGGCAACTATGAGTGCTAAATTATTTATTTTTGAGTTCAGAAAGCACTAGATGTGTTCCAAATAATGATTGATTACATCCTGGGGAATAGTTGCCGATTCTGCATCACTTATATGGATGATAATTTAATATTTTCTGTAACATTGAGTAACATGTTAATTATATCTAGGAAGATCACAATCTTATCTTAGTATTGGGTTTAAATGAAAAAATTTAAATGTTCATTCAATAATGACTTAATGTTTATGGGTACTTTGCTTTACACATAATATGGTTACAGTATGACCAGATAGATACAAGCTGTCCAAAAATGGGAAAGTCCAAAATCCTGGACAGGAGTTAAAATACCAAGGTTAATGAGCTTTTTACGTCTATACACTAGTGATCTACTAGGGATGACCCTATCTCATACCAGACTTATGAACAAAGTGAAGTTTGAGTGGTGTGAAGAAGAGTAGGAAGCCTATAAACATTAAAGAATAGATGGTCTATTTTTTGAGTCACCTGAACACTAATAAATGATTTTCTCATAGAGCTGATGCCTAATATTTGATTTGGGTTTTTATTACTGGAAGGTCTGAATTAGCAATAGCATACTATATGTTGTCTTAGCAAGGGTATTTGATAAATGATTCAATTTTCCCTGTCTATGGTAGAGTTTCTTGCAATTGTGACCACCTTAGGAATGTGGCAACACCACCTTCTAACGCCGTAACATTAGATTGGGATTTGATTAGGATATGCTTTCTACTATGTTATAATACTAGTGATTTAATTTATTTGGGATAATCCCTGATATTATGCATTAGTGTTGATGACTTTTAGGCTTCCATGAAAAAAGCTCTGACTTAGCGTTTGATTATCCAGAGCTTTTTGATGACTTTAAGGCTTCTGAAGAGGAAGATTAAATTAATAATTATGTCACTCAAAGGATTGATTATAGCTATTTAATACATCAGTCTTTTATGAGTTATTGGGGATTATCCTAGTAGTCTTAGTTTACCATAATTTAGGGCGCAATTGCCACCACTCTGGGAATCATGTTGATGGAAGTTTTTGACCAATATCATGTTGAATGCTGCAGGTCATTTAATAGTAGTTAGATATATCTTAAGTAACTGGTGCTAATAATTTTGATAGTAAGCATTTTTTGACATTTGGCACCTAGGCTTTTATGAAAATACTATCTCTAATAAAGTTACCCTTAATCATTGTTAAACTAGATTTTTTAGTACATGTTTTAGGCTATTGTAAGACAAAAGTGCCAAATAATTTAAGTAAACAAAAATAAAGTTTTGGCTGAACTAATACTGGCACAAATTGCACTTCCTGTCATCAAAAAGAAAGCTCTATTATATATTGTTAAACCATCATAAACTTGTGCAGCCACTGCTTTTTTAACAAGCTCAAGTTTACCAAAAGTTCTTAATGCTATGTTGAAAAACACTCACCTACGCCAGAGAATTGATGCCTTAATTGAAAGAAAATTATTATTCATATATTATAGAAGTATTTTTGCTATTTTCTTTGGTTGCAATCTCTAGTATTGCACACAACTCTGGTTAGGATGACAACGTGCCAAGAGAAATGATCTCTAAACGTGATTTCTTTAGAAGCCACAGAAATAGCACAGACTACTCAGCCGCGCCTCATCAGAATTAGGTGTGTATATTGAGAAGGGGTCCTTTTCATTGTGGGGTTGCAACTTCCAACAGGTGGTTTTAACTAGCACCTAAAAATTCCTATATCATTGAGCTCATTAGACATGCCTATTGAGTTATGTCTATGTGGAGCAAAAATACCGCGTATTATTATAAATTTCAACTAATTATATAGGAAAAGCTTAGATCTTATATTGATATTTTTACTAAGAAAATAAAAAAGATATAAAACACCCTACTATAGTTATAATGCTGGTTTTAAGCTTGGCTGGTGGAAAAAAGGCTGATAAGCTGAACTATGGTATTGGGATACAATTTCTAATTTCAATTCTGTTAATGAATGGTTTGATCAATAATTTCCCCTGATAGTATCATCCAATGGTTCCAAGCCATTCTTGGGGATTTTTTTTCTAACTTCTAATTATCTATAATGCTTTTTAGTTTTGGAATGGGGTGTCAGGTTTGATAGTCATTTTTGACCCTTTCTAATTGACCTTTTCTCAAAACTAGCTCAATAGCTAAGTTTTTATCATTAAATTAACTTCTCTTTAATCCCGCTGTTTGGGATAGGGAATAAAACTATACTTAAGGGCTTCTTAAATTGTTCAATGTATTTACAAACTTCTCAAATTTATATAAAGCTGCAGAATTAAAGATATTAATGGGCTTTGGATGTGTAGACTGTTGAATGGCGTGCGGTAAACAGGGAGGGGCAGCAGCCACCCATTTCTAATCAGGGTATTCACTAGGTCAAAGATTTATGTGAGGGGCAAGGCCTTGGGGTTAAATATTTTTGGTTTTTAAAGGGATGTACAAATCTATATAGCCAAATCTCTGGAGCCAATGAGCTTACATTACCCCTTCCTAAAAGGACAGGGTCTACTCCCCTTCTGGGGCCTTGGGCAAGGCATACTTCTTGTGTGGGATAGGGATCTTAATGGCTGCAATGGCCTCCCTCCAGGGAAGGGCAGGTGATGGTGCCATAGTGTTGGCCTTGTTAAACTCAGCAATCAACTTTTGATAGTTTTTGCAATCCCTTGGACGAGACCCAACTATCTTCTGAGATTGGAAAACATCCTTGATGTAAATACTGAATATCGCGTTTGACACTCTGATAGTATAAAATTTGCTATACTTCAAACTCTAATGCACGCTCTACCTGATGGGTTCTACCTCCACCGGCTTCTGTCCTTTGAATGGGGATAAGGAGGAGAAACAAAAGGAGTTGTGAATCTTACATTGGGATTGCAGCTTCACGTGGAAGGATCCACCGTTCAGTACTTGGAAGATAGGTAAGTGGCCTGCCCGCTTAAAGGGTAACTTACGGCATGACACTTTGAGATGCAAATTCTTTTATAAACCCTGACCAAATAACCTACTTGAAAGTCTAAAGCTGCTCGATGTTTTTTGTCAGCAAATTGTTTGCCAAAGTTTATTTTGTCAGCTGATGTTGGACCTGGTGGTGCACCTTCTGAATGTGTTTAACAAAATTGTCTGCAGCCGGTATTTACTACAGATCTTTTGCCCAATGGTGAAGGAAGGATTGTACACAAAGTTAGCATACATTTATGATATCCTTTGGAGGCGTGTAAGGAATTAATTTATGAAAACAGAGACAAGGGAAGATCTGTTGCCCATGTGTTCTGGGATTTAGTAGCATAGCATCGTTATTACTTATCTAAGTACTGATTATTCGTTTAGTTTGGCCATCTGATTTAGGATGGTACGCTGATGATCTGCATGGATTGATCTTCGGCATGTCACACAAAGTCTTTAGAATATGAGGTAAACTGAGGCCCTCTGTCACTAATTACCTCCTGAGGAAAAAAAAACAAAGAAAACACATGAGACACAAATAATCGTGACATCACTTTTGTAGAGATGGTTAAAAAGCAGGGGATGAAGATTGCATACTTTGTAAAGCGGTCCACCACCAACATAACCACATCATACCCCTGGGACAGTGATAAACCCACAATAAAGTCCACCAAGATTAATTTCCATGGCCCTTCCGCCTGTTGGAGGGGGTGGAAGAGCCCATTTTGCCTTGTTTGGTGAGTTTTTGAGCTTTCACATGCTAATCAGCCTGTAATCCACACTGGTACATCCTTTGTAAGGCCATTCAAATCATAACCACGCTTTATTAGAATAATAAATTTCTTCACGTCTGGGTGTCCTATTTTGAGGGGATCATGATGTTACCTTATGATGCGGGAACGTAGCTCAAAAAAACCCACACTTTGTCATGGAAATAAATTTACTTATCCTTTTTGGAATAACATCCAGATGGGGCCTTACCGTCAATAATTTTAGACATAAGTTCAAGATCTTTGGCGTCAGTTGCGTGAAAGCTCAACAAATAATCCAAGAGAGAACCCTCTTCTATGCAGGAATTTTGAGTGGGAGTGCGTGACTATATTTCGGTTAAAGTTCAAGTAGTGGGTGCGGTGCTATTGGGTTTGGCAACTTGGGGTTTGGATTTGGATTTGGATTTGGGTTTTGCTTTTGATTTTTTGAGCGGGGTTGAGGGAGCTACCGCAGCAATAACCAGGGGAGAAGGTGTCATAGTTTTCTCAAGTGGGATTAATATAGATGAGTCAGAGTCTCCAATAGAAACATGTCACTTAAAGGGTTGTGACTAAGGATATCTGGCAATGTATGTGTTGATCCCTTGACAAACTCATATTTGATATTGAAACTAAATAGGAACTGATGAGTTCTAGTTTGTCTGTGGTCCAGCTTCTGTGGCTTATAATAGTAAGTTAATAATATGTGGTCATTGCACACCATTACTGTATGCTTGGCACCTTGTAAGAGATACCTCCAATGCATCAGAGACCAAGAAGCTGCAGTTAACTCTTTATCATATATGGCCCAAACACGCTCAGTTATGCTAAAATTCTTTGAGGATTAAGTCATAGGATAACCCTTCCTTCAATTTCTTGTAATAAGACGGCGCTCATTGCAGTACCTGAGGCGTCTCATGCCAGGATATAAGGTTCATACTCATTAGCAAGATGAAAAACAGAAGTAGAGGTGAAGAAGTCTTTTATTTCATTAGAATCCTTTTGGCACTCTAAGTTAAAAAATAAGAGGTATTTTCTTACCAGTGAGAATTGTAAGAGGCACTCTTACTCAGAGATGGCTGGTGAAAGCTTATTTAAAAAAGGTGACTGATCAAAAAAGCTACACAGCTGCTTTAGTTTCACAGGAATAGGCTAAGAGAAAATAAACTCTAGCTTTATAGGTGAAATTGCATAACCATCCAATAGTACCAGAACCCAAGGAATATAACTTCAGCCTTATAAAATATGCACTTGGATGGCTTTGCGACTATTCCATATTTAAGTAGGGCTGCCACCACGGCCACCAAATCCTTGCCATGCTGTTCAGCGTTAGAAGAGTGAATTAAATGTAATCAACGTATGCTATTGATAAGGAGAATCTGAATCTTTCAAATTATCAATCTGGCGCTGGAACACTTGTGGCGCATTTTTCAAACCACAGGGCATAATTTTGAACAGAAAAATTTCATCCCATGTCCAGATAACAGTCAACCATTCCTGGACAGATTTTACCCACACTTGATAAATTTAATTACCAGATCAAGCTTAGAAAAAACCTTTGGCTTGGAAATGACCTGGGAAATGCCAGCATCCAATGGGACGGGATATGGATCTGGTACAGTGATATTATTCAGTTGGCGTAATACAGACAGGGTCACAGTGTACCATCTGGTTTCTTGGCAAAACCCACTGGGGATGATATAGGTGAGGTTTTTGATCATAAATTCCTTGGCCACAATGTCATCAATCCATACTTTGATGGCTTGATCATCTTGTGCTGTGTAGGCTACAATGGGCAGCTTATTTTATTTTTAGTACTAGTGGTGCCCAACCCAAAAGGGGGAGCTGCCACGCATCATGGCAGCTTATTTTAATGAGTTAAACTTAAACTGTTAGCTCATATCAAACTCTGAATTTTAGTGAGCGGTTGGCATTTACAACGTTAAAGCATCTTTATAATGTACCATTATTTGTGGCATAGTGGGAAGATCAGGTATGGCATCAGAGGCGGAGTATTCTACTGCTGCCACCGCGTTACCTGTTTCTAAAGTTGTTGTCAATGGAATTTCCTCAGAGCAGGTAGGTGGGGTAAAAGCAGCATGTTTCATTCTGGATTACTTACAGGTTGCGGCACCACCAATCAACCATAGGTTCAATGGACACAGTAAATCCGTGATAGCGTAAACTTAAGCTACAAACTCGCGTCTCATGTGCCCTCGCCTTAAAAGGCTTAAAAAGTGGCAGTGTGACCATAGGGATGCGGCAAGCAACCAGGACAGAGGCCTTAGTAGTAACAAGTATACTCAAAGCCTACATTATCTTCAGGTTAATGATATTCACAGATTCACCAGTATTCACCTAGGCATTTAATGTGACTTTCCGCTGCCCAACAATAATCTGCATAAGGAACATGAAGTGCACAGCCATATTTATTTAATTTAGTGAGTTAAAACACTCGAGTTTCTGGTTGTGTATCAACAGCGGTTGGTTTTGCTCACCTTGGAGGCAAAATTTATTTGTCATAGATGCTGCCATGCATAAGATAATGAATCCGCCTCAAAGTCAGTTGAATCAGAAGAGGACTGCACTTCTGATAGATCCTCATAAACTGTATTCAGCTAACGCTCAGCTTCAATCTGGTCCACTAGGGAGCTATGATAGTGAGATATAGTTGGTGCCTTAGGATGTATTTTGTTCTCCGCCTTTCCCATTAGGATCTTAGTAATATCATTTTCCTCATCTGGTTCATCTACATATTGCACTTACTCTTCTTCCATTTCAGTTGATATCACTTCCTCCTCCTCCCTATCCTTTATCTGTTGGTATAAACTTCATAAAAAACAGCATTGGATGGTGGAAATATAATAGGGGTATCCCTTAGGGGTTTCAAATGGTTTAGACCCCCAAACTTAAGAGAACAGTGAAAGGAGCCCCTATAAATGGTACTACCTGGGTGTGCTCTGTAAGGTGAGCATTAGAATGGGTGTAACGCATAAAAAGAGTATTTGGTGGGCAATTTTTTTCATTTTACGTGTCCCACGTGACAAGGAGATATGAAGTGAGCAAACCAACTTTGAATGTTCATTTGTCTGTTGCTATACCATCAAGGCTTGGAAAAACAAGCAACCAGGTAGTTATATAGTTAGGGTTTTACTAGGATGACAACGTGACAAGAGAAAAATGACCTCTGAATGTGGTTGTTTTAGAAGCCACAACAGTAGGCACAGACTACTCAGCTGCGCCTCATCAGAATTAGGTGAGTGAGATCAGGAAGGAGTCCTTGTCATTGTGGGTTGCGGCTTCCAACATCAAGGTTTGAACTATAATCTAAGGGTTTCCTATCATTGAAGGCATTAAACGTTCCCCTTGAGTGGTGTCTACTTGGAAAGCACGAAAACCACGGATTTTTATAAAATATGACAAAATAAAATTAATAACTTTTGAGGATATAGTTCTGCTATGAAAAATTAGAATCAATACTACAAAACCTGTCATGTCCAGATGATATAATTGAGGTGACTAACTGTAAGGATCAAGATGGTCATTAGGAGGCCAAAAGGTGAAGTTGGCAGGCCTTCCTGACCTCAAACATATCCTAATCAACGCTGGATTTAGGCGATATATGCCCAAGTTGGTCCTGGTGATGTACAAGAATGTTGTCCCTGCGTTACAGCAGGGGCGTTAAAATGAAACAGCTATATGATTAATAATGACAGTTCACTTCAGTTGATTGGCGAACGTGGTTTTGAAAAACCATTCAATTTTTGGATTTTTCAACTTGGGTCTGACTTGCCTTTTATCAATCACTTAATTTCAGTCAATTTCTAAGTATAGTACCCGTCAGATGGAAGCGTGCACTTATTGGTACACTTGGGCTTAGCACCACTTCCACCAATTAATGATTCCTCTGCCATTGCTTAAGTATGATTCCTTGAGACCAACCTTCATTGTTGTTTGGCTTTGATCATTGCTAAAGCCCTCTTTAGTTTACTTTTTTAATGTTAAGTTGGGCGAACCTGTGTGCAGACTTCTTTAAGGAGAGGTCTCTTGCAACGTTAGCATTTTTATTCGCATAAATTTAACTATTGCATCTGGTGCACCGCTGGGCTGCCTTAGTCTCTTCCAGACTGAGGCACCCTTGTACTCCAGCCCAGATCACCGCTTGGATATGGACCCCACTTTGGTGTCCACCCAAGTCTTGGCTTTTGTTTTATACCTATTAATCTATGCACCACTGAACACCCTCGCCTTAAGTTACTCTAGCTTTAGCACCCTCTCTGGGGCTAGGCTTCCCATAGTACTGACAATTTGTTCCCTGGCGTCAGGGTTGTGCATCGTGCACCACCTCACTGGGGACTGGAGAGCTATAGACACTCACCTGACAACACCCTACCATAGGTAGGGTGCTGATTTTGCTTGCTTGTGGAAAAGGGTCTGCTAAGCTGAACTATAGTTTTGGGGAACAAATTCCGAACTCAAATTCGTTATGTAGCGGTTCCAATCCCCAATTTTCCCTCAATAATATCAGCCTATGTTTTCAAGCCAAACTCTGGATATTTTCTTGACTTCTAAATGTTTAAAATTGGTTTTTGATTTAGGAATATGATGTCAGCTTTAATAGTAATTTTTGACCCTTTCTTTTTGACTTATGCTCAAATTTAGTTTGCTAGGTAAGATTCACCCCTCTCAGATTGACTTCAATATGTTCCTCCTGCTGAGAACAGTGAATGAAACTATGGTGGAGAGCTTTTTAATTTGTCCAATATATAAACATTTTCTTGATTTTAAATAAAAAGCTGCAGAACTTAAGAATTGAATGGGCTTGGGCCGGGAGTAGTTAATAAATGGCATGTGAAAAAACATTGAGGGGCAGCGGCAATTTCTCTTATCAAGGTTATACCTAGGTCATAGATTTGGTTTAGTGGCAAGGCCTTGGTGTTTAAACCTTTTGTTTCTTAAAGGGAGGTATAACCCTGTCCACCCCATAGCTGGAGCCAAGGGCCTTACAACTCTGATGGCTCACTTGGCATAGGTACAGTGAACAAGCAATATCTTCACCTTTGTGGTCTCTAGAATTGCTTACATATTACTAAAGTAAACAACGGCTTTGAAATCTCTTCATTCTTGATGTTACTGATAGATAAACTTAAGTGATGCAAAGTTTTAAAAAATAATATTATTTTTTATTAAAAAATTGGTAAGTATAAATAGGGCGACGCAGCAGATAGAATTACAAATTGGGAGCAATAGAATCTCCATCTTAACATATAAAGTAAACTAAAAGTGAAGATATTAGAATAAGTTAGAGGTGGAAGACTAACTTATTTCCACATCAATGGATGGGTAAATTCTGTACTAGACTTCTCTTAAAATATAAGAACAATATATCTTGAAATGTCCCTAAATAGTAGATTATATTGCAACCATCACTGTGATAGAATTCTCTTAGAGCTTGGCATTGGTGGCCATGACAAACAGAATCATTTGTTACATCAACCCATAATAAAGGAAAGCGCTATTACTTCCAAGTGTGAGTGATACTTGTGGCTCCGCATATGATGGTTGATTTTTATGTTAGTGTTATAGTACCATTTAGAAGTCAGGAGTGACAGCAAGTGGCAACTTTTACCTGGAGGTCTCTGGTTGGCGCAAGAGGCCAAACTGCCAGTAGTCCAGATGGCTTATATCAACTTCCCCCTACCACAGTGAAGGTTGACTAAACTGGTTAATAGGTGATGGATTAGGTTTTCTTGGGACTATGACCATCCCTCTCTTAGTGAAATCTGAGTTTAAAATAAATTTAACGTTTGTGATTTCCCAAATTTTGATATTTAGTTGGCAAACCACTCACCTACGCTGAAAGAAAATTGTGTCAATTAACCAAAATATAGCTAAGTGGTGATTTAAAGGAATAATCCCATTCAAATCAATAGTTGCAATCTCTAAATTTGAATGGCCAACATTAATGGCCCACTTGGCAGAGGTATGCTGACTAAGTTAATCTCTTTGCCTTTATGATCTCTAGAGTTTTATCAAACTAAAGTAAATAAATATTTTTAGGAGATTCTTATAATCTCATGTCTCTGATAATTAAAACTTTAGTTTATTACAATTGTTAAATTTTAATTTTATATTAAGTCAAATTGTTTAGTATGTAATTAGATAATGTGGCAGAGAAAATTTAAAACTGGGAGCAATAAATTTCAATCCAACATTTATAGTAACCCAAAAGTTATAATCATCAGAATAGTTAAGGGATGGAAGCATGATCAAACCCAGCATTAAAGGTTGGCTGAGAATTTTAACTGAGCTATTTTAATCATATAATAAATAAAGATATCCAGAATTCCAAAAAATTGGAACTCTAAATGCAACTATTGCTGTGATAAAATCCCTTAGCTTTCTCATTAGGGAAGCCATGATAAAAAACCATTCGTTGCATACATATTACATCTAAATGTTATCTGTACTGACCATTAAGTCATGGAATATTATAAAGCAATGATTAGTATGAATCAGAGATATGATCTCTGGTATCTGGAATTAGCACATTAAATATATGTGAAATGAAAAGTGATCCTACTTAAAAAACCCATTTTGATTATTTAAGTCTTGTGCCTGACATGGACTACCAGAAAATGTGACATATACTTAATGTGACTACGTTACTACAAAAGATTTTTAATAGTATGTATTTGGACTATGGATCATAGCAGACAGGTACAGTTTCCAGAGGCATGCTTAATTTGGTGAACAAACCTTTATAAGGGAACAGTGAATGAGAGATCATAATTGAGCTTATTCTAATTTAGAGTATATATATTCTTTTAAGGACAAATTTTGGGTATCTGTACTAGGCCTTAGCAGGAGGTCATACAAGCCTGACATAATAATACACTTTCAGGCCAACCTGGTATCATATAAAACACAGGAGCTGGCGAGACAATATCGTGCTTTGGTCAGATTGAGATAATAAATTATAGTGAGCAGTGTTTAACTTGAAAAACTTAACATATTTCAACAAACCTTACCTCCAAAAAAGTTACACACCTTGCAGTTCCCAAACTCCCGTGATATCTATTAGTGCTGACTTCATTATGATTTACTAAAAAACAAAAGAGAGGGATCTTTTTAAGGTCATAGTTGACTATCTAACTATGTATTCAAATTTTTCCCATTACCATCTAAAAATACACTCAAAGAGGAGACTAACTTTGTTAATGAGATTTAAGCCCAACATGATATGCCTAAAAATAATATAAATTTTAAACCGTCAGGTTATTTTGTAATTTAGAACCAATTATTAGTTTTTTTGAAAACTAAACCATGTCAGCAATAAGAATACCATACTAAAAATGGTTAAATCAAAGAGTATTACCAGGTATTGAAACAGTATCTACATTGCTATGTGTATAACCATCAGTATCCTCCATATGTAGGTATAAGCCTTGTCCTAAGGAGAAGGTCAACATATATTGCAATGCGGGACTCAACCTTTCAAGTTTCTCAGATGGTCCCATAAGTCATGAAATAAGGTTTGAGATTGTACCATCGATTTAGGTTTAATATTTGGAGTATTACCTGAATTACTCTGAATTTTGCCAAGAAACATTTTAATTATATTTACAAATAATTTACCCAAGTCTTAGGCCACATTCACCAGACTTCAATATCAGTGGCCCAAAGCTCCCAATATCTTCATCAGCTGTTCATTATGGTTGCTAGTATTTTGGACCTCTAAACCTGGACCATTGGAAGAGCTTCTACTTAAGGTTGATGCTAAATTTAACTTATGCTATGAAAATATCACCAGGAGATCAAGAAGCTCAACTGACCTTCCAGGTGAGATGCAATGAAGGACAAACCACGTGGGAATCAAGAATGAACAATTATCACTCTTCACCATTCCCAATGAGTCATGATTCCCTTTATACTTTCAATAGTACTATAAATAATACTATCTTATCTTAAATAAGGTATTTTTTACATCTCATATATAGTTTTTAGTTTAAAATAATTCCTTTAGGACTGGAATTAATTTATTCATCCACGAGAATTTCTTGGACCCTATGAACTTCTAAAGAAAATTAAGTTCAAATTTAAGTTGTCCTGCCTAAAACCTCCAAGTAGCAAATCAGTCAATCATTTACCCTCATCTTGCTGCCTAGAGAACACAAGTCTGAGAAATAATAATAGGCTAATTTGTTTGTTGTCTTTGGTTAGGCCAACTTTCATCAAACAACAGGTGTCAGCTACTAGTGGTATGTCATCATTCTATGCAAATCATATATAGGATACTAATGTGTTGGTAGGATTAGAAAAGAAAAGTGTCCAGAAGCTGACTTAATCCCCCTTGAAACTCTAAGAACGCTAATAATTTAAAAGGCATACATAAAACGAGAACTTGGGAAACAAAAGGCTCAGTATATTCCAAAGAATTTTATGAAGAAAAACTAGCCTGTGAATGGGTAGCAATTAGTGAAAAGACTATATAATTTAAGAAAATAGGAAGTTTGGACCTACAGAATTAGGCCCTTACAAGATTGTTTGATCTATATAGGATGTAGCATATTATCTTTTTCTTACTTCAGGGTTCAAAGCCCATATGAAAATCCACATCCCAGATACAAAAATTCAAAGTTAACATTTCTAAAACCAATCCCTATTTTACTTATGTGATCCAGGCTACCATGAATATGAAGTTGATATCCATATACATATCAGAGATTTCTAAGGTTAAATTTATCGCTTGTAAAGCGGCTGAGTATTATAACAATGAAGCTAATTGACAATCTGTAGCAGAATGTAAAAAGTGCTCTGACAGTAAAAAGGTTTTTTAGCAGATAATTTTGTAACAATTTACTTACTGCCACAATCCAAGATTTTCCTGGAAAAACATTGCTCTCATACTTTTTGTATATAAGAAAAATAGGCTAAAACCAATAAAAATATAAAAAGATTAAAATAAGCAGCATTAATCACCACCAAAGTAAAGTATAGTAAAGACCTTCAGTTATTCAGCCTACTTAATATTAACACTAATATGCCATTATTCTCAACTAACTCAACATTGACATCTGATCCCATAAACAATTATCATTATTTTATTTAACCGAGGTAAGCTGACCAGGGGATGGAAATTACCAAACAAAACTATAATAAAAAAATTAACAATTCAAACAAAACGCCCAAAATGGACAGATCAATTGAATCATGCCTAACAAATATCAACCAGGTGGGCAGCGAATAATGCTATCCCTCTATGGTGGACGGGGAGGGGGGATTGGGGGGCTCATCTTCAGCTGCATCCAACTCATCCCAGAGTAGTGTGCATGTTAAGGCAGATAGTAAGGGTGTGGGGGCATCGGTGGTATGGGGTTCAATATCCTTGATGATTGGAACATCCAAATAGTTGCCAGCCATCATAATGCCAACGATGTATTTGGCCGAAGCATCTTTAGCTTTAAGGTGGGCGTCTGGGAGTTTAACAAATGTGACAATGTTGGTTCAGGTTATTTTTGCTTTCAGATTCCGTGCTACTGTTACCACGTTCTGGATGGCTTCAGTGACGTTTTTGTGTAAAATTTCCACGTTGATCTTACTTTATGCAGTAAGATCTTTGGGGATAATGGGAGGTGGAATTCCTCCTGCAAGCACAGCCACAGATTTGGTGGCAGCTTTGCGGAGCGGATGGCAATCTGGTGTGGCGGCTGCTTCTACTGCAAGCTGGTGGTCGCTGTAGAATAGTTTAGCGTTAGGTTGTGGGATATATTTCCAGGGCGGAAATTTTGCATCCCATTCTGCGTTACAGAGCTGCTCGACTTTCAGCAATGGTTCTTCAATGACATTACCTGATTCATCAATTTCATCCAATAATTCCCATGGGTTTTGGTTGAATTGGATTGGGGAATCAGCGTACAGTTGAGGTTTGTTTGATTTATTTGCAGATGCATGGGATCAAACTGAGATCCAATCTGATGGTTAATTGGAGGAATTGTTTATGGCATTGGGGTGGGGAGGAGGCTGATTGGTGGATGCAGGTGCAGCTGCAGCATCAGGTATTGGAGGAGGGGAAGGTAGGATTGTATCCCATGTTGGAGTTGGCGTGGGGTGGGCAGCGGGCAAACTTTCAGCGTCAGCTGAAGTTTCTAATTATGGGCATTTGCATTTGAGTGGTCTAACTCGAAACAGGATGGACAAATCGTCCATCTGCCCTCAACGCGGGCCCAGAATGGATGGTTGGGGGCAGATGGGATGGTGGCATGAGGGGGAATTGCCAAAGAAATTTTAGTAAATTCAGGGCTGATTGTGGAATATGCCCGAGGTCCAGCAAGGCGTGTGGCCCCAATTGGGACCACAATTTGCAAGATGGGGTTAGCACCGTTAGCTGCCAAACCTTCCATCAGCTCCTGGTGGAGCACTTCAGGGGGAGGTGGGTGGGCAAACCAGCGAACTGGACCACCAAGGTGGTGTCTGTTGGAAGCCAGGTCCAAGTTGTTAGGAGGGGAATATTGTTAAATATTAATGGCGCCATTGCTGCAATGGCTGCATCAGCTTCACAGGGGAAGCCAAGCTCAAAGTACCCCTTATAGGGGCGGAAGTCTATAAAACAGGCTGGTGTCATCACCGCTTGCGCCATTTTGATAATGGCTTGGTTGTCGTAAGGGAAGAATTTTTAATATCTGACCCTAAGGCCAAAATGCATGTTGCTCCATGGGAGCACCATGGGGCAGTAGGGCACCGCTTGGGTTTGGGCAAGATGGGCATCAAGATCCTTCGGAGGAATGAATTGTCCCAAGGGTTTGGAATGACTGAGCAAGCCAGTCTGAGCGCATTTTCCTGTCAGACAGAAAACGGAGGGGGAGTTTCGCCGCTGCCCCATGCTGGGACAGTCAGCGGGGGATCTGATGAAATCGGAGCAAGCCTTCAGTGTGCAATTATGTGTTTGCTTTTAATTAACCAAATAAATTGCTCAGAAAGTTACACCAAGCAGAGAGAGACAGTAACAATTATCATTATAATACTTTACTTTTTATAGAATTATATGCGGTAAACTCAAGGGTTCAGGATTTACTTTTGAATCTGATCCCTGAGAAGTTTTATAATAAGCAAGTTTTTTAAAGAATACCCAATCAGCGTAGGAAATGCCCTTTTAGAAATTTCCTTAAGGGTTAGAAACCCTCCCAATATTCTTTAGTTTCTTTTTTATTAAATAAAAAAGACTCATTGTTTATTTTCTCTGGCGTATATGGACCTTTTAATTATGGAATAAGGATTTGAGGCTGCAGATGCCGCAGCCTAGGGCAGTTTTAAACTATGGCACCTTTCACTTCTCTTGTTGTTCATAAGCCTATATCTAGCCAACACTATCACTATTTTTCAATTAAGTTATGTGTGGTTCATACCCTATCTGGTAATCTGAACAACTTTCTCCTAGGCTTACATGTGAGCATGAATTTCCAATAGTTCATCACCTTGAAATTATACAATTTTGACTATGAAAATATAAAACTTTAGATTTTGTCTCTGTGTTCCTGAAATTTCTCTATACCCCTGAGCCAGCAAACCACCCCGCATGGTGCACAGACGCCTTTACTATGGTGATGGTAGCGATTTTCTGTCTCTTCATGCGCTTAGGTTTGCCAGTGTTTTGAACCTAGTTTTAAACTTTTATCACGCTACAAACCTTTTCATATGTAGAAACACCTTTTTTAGTACTAGTGGTGCCCAACCCAAAAGGGGGAGCTGTCACACATCTTTGTTTGCAAATGGGCCAAACAAGGGGATTAATATAAATTAAAAAATTGCTAATATAGCCCCTAGGTTATCAGACTAGGAAGCCATATCAAATGGCGTGGAGGCTTTGAGGAAACTTTTGTCTGGCGCCTGCTTTAGCTGGCGGACCATGGCGGACAGCATTGGGGTGGGAGCATCAGTGACATGGGGCATAAGAAGGTATGGTTTTGGGGTTTTTTCATTAATGAGGCCAGTGGTGTCCATCGCCTCAACGTATTGAGCAAGTTGATTCTCAGCAAAGATGATGTGAGCTGGCACACAAGTAAATGACTTGATGCACAGGCAAGTTTTGGGATAATTGGGGTCAAAAAGAGAAGCTTTTGCTGCATTGATGCAAGTGCGGCTCACACCAAAAGCAAGCTCCTCAATTTCGTACTTTGCATCTTCCTCAAAATCATGAGGAAAATTTCATATGTTGAAACACCTTGCCCATTCTTAATCTCCAATAATGCTGATCTTCTCTGAAACGCTCTGGAATGACTCTGCCCAGAAGGGTGTTTACAAAATACCGCCAGTGTCTTTAAATTCTTACATGAGCAAGTGGAAGCGCTCATCTCCTCCTTTCTTGCAAATTTAAGTACATGGTTGGTAAATTTGTCGGCCAACTAAAATGGCTTACCTATGTCCATGGATGAGTTTGTTACCTCATTCACTTTGCGTCTCCCCTGAGTAGTCCCTGAATCTGAACTGGTCAACGCTCTTATTCCCGCAAAAGAGCTTTTTTTGTAACTAGTATGCTCCACGTTTCTGTTCCTTAGCCCAATGGCCCAAGCTCCAAGACCCAGCTCATGCATATTTATTAACAAATTTTATACCAGAGAGATTAAGAGCCACCCCTTCTACATATCTTGCTGCCATGTTGGAGGAAATATCACTAGCATCACAGATAGAGATCCAACTGTTTCTGGAACACACAAGGTTAATACAATCACAAGATCTGGACTCCTCAACTATGGTGCCCTTGTCCTAGTAAGGGTCTATCTCCCCTTATTAGTGTTTTTCTGTGCTTAAATTTGGCCAACAACTGTAGAACTTAGCTTTCTGTGGCACTGAAGAAGTGTGCCACTTAAAAACTTTCGCTCAAATCACAAATGCCTTAATTATGTGTTTAAAATGAATCAAACCCTTTGTCCTACTTGATTCTACTTTTACCATTAAGCATATAGTCATAAGGGCAAAGTCACAGTTAAAACTTTATAAATCTGATGTATACTGGTGCATAAGATAACTTTTTAGACATTGCTATGATTAAGTGTTTACTCGCCCATTCCACTTGAGTCATAAATCAGCTATCATCAATTGTAGTATTCACGTATATGTAATTCAACCCTAAGAATAAACCTTACTGGAGCTCGGTGTAACTCCACTTATTATATTTTTCCTGACCTTTCTTTTATCCTATTGTTTACTAAATTAATAGCTTGTCAATAAGATGGTGCAGCCTGATTTTTCTGAAACTTAGGCTCATTTTATCTCTCATATATCTGAATTTACCAACCTCCAATATAAAGGCTTCCTCAATAACAAGAGAGCCCATATCTGGAATTTCAAACCAGTTTTCAGGACACATTTAACAGCCCGTTTTTTGCTATAGAATTGTCCCTTGTCTTAATCTTAAGTTTTTACTTT
Organism: Massospora cicadina; assembly: GCA_022478985.1. Lineage (NCBI taxonomy): Eukaryota > Fungi > Entomophthoromycota > Entomophthoromycetes > Entomophthorales > Entomophthoraceae > Massospora > Massospora cicadina. Next base: position 59,738 of record JAKSZP010005462.1, read on the forward strand.
CCCTGGCTTTGCAGAACCCATCTTAGTACTAAAATGATTTAGCAAGTTTAAGCTCATTACAACTCGTGTTGAAGCTACCCTAGCTGTCAACTTAAAGTCTTTATATAGCTGGTAAGCCCAAAATCCTGATTCTCTTTACCAAGCCTGTCATAGGATTGAGAAACGTTTCTGTGTTTTGGAAAAGTTTCCAGCTCTGTAATAATTGTCATGAGGTGGTGGCACAAGTACTCTTTCTATTTTTATATTAATGTGATTTAATCACGTTTTATAAAAGAGATTGACCCACAGTCTTGGAATTTTGTTATACGCCCTCCAGAGGCCCATTATTGGGCATATCACGATGGTCCATCCTTCCCTTAACCTCCATCAGAGTTTCAGCACTAAAATCACGTTTTTTAGCCTGCTGTTTTCCTGCATTAACTGCCTCCAGTACATTTGCGTCTTTGTTCATGCTAAAGGAGGGCTCTGAGCTTCTTAAGAGGTTCCCAATGTACACTTTAAATCCCAAGACCTAAGAGTCAATGGATGCTTCTGTGAAATATATACTAGAGTGCAAATTCATCTATTCTTTTAAGTCTTCAGTGGTTTTGCTAGTGCTTCTGGCTCAAAATTAATGGTGATCTATACCCTTATGTAGCTTTCTGAATATTAAATGCAGTTACTGAGGTAGACACTTACTCCACGCGCTTATATATAATAAAACTATAATGATCACAAACAGCAAGATTTTCTTTTAGATGGCCTTTGTTGACGCTTTCTAACAGATCTCTGTCCTCCCTCAGTCAAAAAAACACCGCCCTGTAGTGGCACCTAGTTGCATTTGAATACAACGTGCTTTTCATACTCTTCATTTTTCTGTTGTATGTCAATGCAGGATCAATCAATTAAAGTTGCTCTTGTGAGGAAATTCTGCGTGAAATTTATGGACAGCATCCATCATTTCTGAAGTTGCAGAGGAACACGCCTAGGATGATTAGAAGGTTAATAAGAAATTACAACGCCGAATTAAGTTAAAGTTTGAAATGTGAGTTCTTTAAGGACTCTGTCTCATCCTTGGGTAATATCATCATTAAGGATTACATGGCTATCAGACATGATAAGCTGTTAGCAATCAGAAATGGATACTCCAATAGGTAAAACTGTAGCATTTATTTTATGGGTGTTCTAAACTTCTCTGTCGTTTTTTAAAGAATCTTTCAATTTGGACGCGCCTTTACTCTTCATCACACAAAAGGTATCTTGGTTTGAGGTAATGCAAAAGAAGCTGCATTATAGGCCATTAAAAATAGTTTTCTTTCTTTCATGTCTTGTTCCACTCTCATATTTGAGCCCTTTTATTGTTGTGTAAAAGCCTCAACGTTGCTTTGGGACTGTTCTCTTGTATTATAATGAAGATAGTATAAAGAATATTAAGGAAATATAGCTTTAAGATGATCCCTGTGGAGACAAAAGCACGTTTATGACAAGGAGATTCTTGCCATCATTTCCACTCCTAATAATATGGCTGCATCATCTGCTATAAGCTCATCATCCTTAGTCATAAGTACATATTACTGCGCTCTGGAGTTACAAAAGAGCGCTTGAAAAATAAAGCAATTCCAATCTTGCTGGAACAAGGATCTTGTCTAATACAACTTCATGATTGAGTATAAGCTTCAAATAATCAACTTAATTACAGAAGTCCTCAGATGTGACCCCCTCCTAGCTTTTTATCGCTCTGAACTGGACATGTACAATACCGTGACCATACATTTTTTAATATTTTTGCTCTGATTATGGTCTCCCCTACACCTATAAGGAGATGGTGCAGAAGGCACAAGATCGTTCTACTTTTTTAAAGGAACTAAAAGATGTACTTAACAAAGGTTCTATATATGGGGCGTACAAAATCTATACCATTAACCAAGGTATTATCTAGCACTTGAGAAAAACTGGGTGCCTTATAAATAAACACAAATAAAGATCCTTAAGGCTCAATGTGGTCATCCTCTAGTGTGACATCCTAGTGTAGAGAAGACCATGATCTTAAAAAAGGACTACTCCTGGTATAGAATAAAGCTTATGATAAAAGATATACCTCTCTTAATGCTTGACGTGTGCAGGTCCAAATCTGTGAATTCTATGCCCTTGGGTAATTTGATGCCACTCCAAATTTCCACTTGGCCCTGGTCTAGTATCTTCATGTATCTTATCACCTGTTTTCAATGTCAAATGTTTTGATGCAATCATGATAGTGGACCAGCTCACTAAATATGTGGAATTCCTCCACTGTACATCGTGAAGCAGATTAAAGAAAAGTAAGAAGATGTTTATCAAAAATTTTATCTCAATAAAAGGAATAGCTGATAAATTTTTGATATACTGATGCCCTCTATAATGCCCATTTTTATAGAAAACTTCTTCTTGATTTAAGCATCATGCCTTGTCGCTCCTACGCTTACCATCCTCAGTTGAATGTCCAGAAAGTAAATGGTAATTTAGACTCTAGAGTAGAATCTCTGTTGTTGCATCACAACCCAGAAGGACACTTGGACCACTTAGCTCTCTCTCGCCCATTTAACTTATAACAATTGTCATTAATCCTCCATAGGTATGTACTCACTTTTTGCTTACCATGGTCAACATCCTAGGATGTTTGATGGACACCAGATGGTGTGATGCCAGCTGAGGGATAACCTAGTGATAATTTAGTCAAGCATTGTTTCAAAGTCTCATCTTAACAAGGCCGAGCAAGCACAGAATGGTAAGGCTGATGCTTGATACTCTGATCCGCCTATGTAAAAAGAGGCGACATGGCTCTCATTAAAGCCACGCACTTTTTATTCATAAAGAGTGTCATAGTTAGGTTCTCTTTCCCTGGGACCATAACAAATGCTGCGTCAAATCAATGATGTAGTTTATGAAGTAAAATTACCCCAAAGTTCCACATAACTACCTAGTTTTCTGTGACTTCAATTAAAAAAAAGTTTGAGGGCCTTGTATCCAAAAACCGGGCCATATTTGTTCAGAGAACACTTATGAGGCGAGATAAGAAGCTGAGGTCCTCTATGAAACTAAGATCCTTAGGGGTAAGCATTTCTACTTGGGTAAAATGCTGGAATACCCCATTAAAAAGCCACCTTGCAATCAGCTTCTGTATGCACCCACTACCCCAACAAAATCAAGAAAATTTCTCATTTATAAGGGCATGAACTTAGAGGAGTTGGTTTCATATTTTAAGAATTTTCCTCACAAAAATTTCTCTAATATTTAATAAAATTAAGACTAATTGGGCTTAAACTGATTCCAATCATTACAATTATAGTATAAAATTAAAATTCAACATTGACAAAGTTAAGTACTATAATAATCTTCAGTGATGCGGCCCAATTAAAATTAGCAATATAATTCCTTTAAATTTTGACCACCTCATAATCAGCATCAGTTCACAAAATTAGTGAGCATCAAACTAATGTGCCAATTTTTTAGAAATTTAATATGGTTAATTAAAAGGTTTAATAATTATTTTCAGCATTTAATCTCTTACAAAGTTTTTTAAAAAGTAAGTTTTGTTAAAACTACCCAATTAGCATATAAATTACCCTACTAGCAAAATTTCTCTCACCTGAAGCTCCCCTCCTGATAGTTGCCAGCTATTTTTCTGTTTGTTGATATAAACCCATTTTTGATTTTCATGATATATACGGTTAATTTGATTATTGCAAAGTAAATAAGACTATGGCTGCTGTGGCGCTAGGGCTAGGTTTGGAACTATGGCACCTTCCACTCCTATTGTTGTGTATATTCTTATCTCTAGACAGCTCTCTCGCTATATGTCAAGTAAATAAAATGCCGTTTGACCATATCTGGTGATCTAAAAACCATTGCCTAGGCTTTTGTATGGGCTTGGCTTCCCAATAGTTTGGCACGTCACCTTATAAAAGTGGTTGTGAGTGGTACTGTTCATTTACACATTTTTTCTTACCTTTAATAATGAGAAGATAAGAGATGTTGCGGAAAATCCCAGGTAAGCTTATTGTAACATGCAAAGTGTTCTCTTTATTGCTCTGAAAGGTTTTCAACTAATCTAAAGTCATATCCCCTAAACAGGATAGATCACTAAAAACGAAAATTTTATGTCTGTTGGCTATCAGGCATCTTAGGACGTATAGCTCTATCAAAGAGATTCCTACACTGAATATAAACAGCTGAGGTTTGTCCCTAAGGAGCAGCAGCATATAAGTGCTGCACTGTTTTTGCTCTGTGGTGTCCTTCCTGACGTCCATGAGCCAGATTTCCAATTTTTAAACGAAAATGGTTTTCAAAATTATAAGGATTATTAGAAATTTATTAACTTTATTAGGGATTCTTGAAGAAAAATTGCTTAAGCACCTCGCTTGTAGTTTATATACTTTAAGGAAGGTGCCTTTGAAATTGCGCTTAGGAATTCCCTGCAAATCTTCAGACATCTAAGCACTTGGGGCCCAGTACTGAGATTCTCAAACCTCGAACTTCATGTCAAGACCCATTCTAGACTGTTTGATGGGATTCTGGACCATCTCAAAGAATTTTTCAATAGGAACTTATTTAAATAACCCTATTTGACCTTCAATTTGTTCTCAAATGGTCTAATAATACTAAATTTGATGTATTTTCGTGTATGCCTCATTTTAAACTTAGACTTTATTTTTCTTATTTTTGAGAGTCAAGATCTCAATCCACCTGTTTAGCTTTAATATCCTCCTAGGGGGTACTAAGGCAATGTGTTGGTCATGTATAGCCTTAAGCTTCACATCACCCCATTTTAAAAACAACTTTCCTATCAATGGCAGCGAGGGCAGTGTTTGTCTGCTTGGACCCTGTGGCATTCTCTTGAGGTTCATGAGCAGCCAACTTATAGGCCCTTGCTGAAGCGTATGAGGCACCTTTAGAACCATTTTCACAGGTACGTTCTTCTTAGCCTGCTGATGGAGCTGGGATAACTTCCTGGCATATGAGTCTAAGCCTTTTGGAATATAGCCAGCTAGGCAACGTGGGTTCTTTCTGGTTAATACTGGTGGGACAAAAAATGGGGGATGCAGGCTTGGTGGGTGAAGCGCGGTTTACTAGAATCAGAACTCTTTTCCTAAGGTTTTTGCGCTGGGTGGTTTTGGGAGTAAGCAAGTCAGTGATTTCAGTGTTGGGTGATCCTAAACATCCCAAACCTTACAGAAATCGGCGGCGTTCCTTAGAGTGAATTTGTAACAAAAAACCCCTCCAAGGGATGAGTTGAATACATACCTGTAACTGGTGCAGGAAGATGGCTGTAAGGAAAAAGTGACAGGTCCAGGAATGAGACCTATTTTCATTAGTAGTCTGAATCGTCATCCACAGAAAGTAAAGATTTCAAATGAACTTCATTTAGGTGATGGGCAACTCTTCTCAGTTGTTTCTATGAAAGGTTTGTTAACTGGTCAAAATTCATAGCACCAAATAGGATAAAGCACCATAAACTCTATCATGTGTCTGTTGGCTATGAAGGCATCTTATGACGTACAGCTCTGTCAAAAAGGTACCTACACTGATTATAAACAGCTGGGTTCTTCCCTAAAGAGCGTTATCATGTAAGTGCTACACTGTTTTTTCTCTGGGGTGCTTACCTGACGTCCATGGCGCCAGATTTCCAATTTTTAAAAGAAGATGCTAAAAAAATAATCTTTTTGATTATTAATAAACTTTTAAGGGGTTTCTAGACGTTGAAATTTCTCTAAGCATCTTCAATTGCTAGTTTATATACTTTAAGGAAGGAGGACTGGGTAATTTATTTGGGGAAGTACCTTCAAAGTCTGCATACTGATTAGCACTTGGGGGCTCAGTACCATTAATTTCATACCTCAGAATTTACAACTAGACCCATTCTATACTCTCTGATGGGATTTTGGGCCGTACATATATTTAAAATTAAACTTTATTTAAATTAGTCCTATCAGCCTTTGAATCATTCTTAAATGGTCAAATATTACTAAATTTTCACATCTCGTCTATGTTTCAACTTTAATTAAAGTAAAATTCTAATTGATTTTTGAGGGTCATGTCCCGCACAAACCGCCTGTTTGGCCTTAGTATTCCCCTTAGAGGAAATTTAGGCTATGCGGTGGTCAGTCATAGCCTTGACCATCACACTTAAATAATTTGTTTAATTAATTTACTGGGCTCAATTATTAGTTTAAACCATTAGTAATCATTTTAAAAGCTAATCCATAAACTGATGTTGTCATAAAATTCAAAATGCAATTAAAAAGTTGGAGAGTTTGCTCTATGGATATATACAACTGGAGCTTATACTATTTTTCATAAAATATTAAAGCTTTGTTTAATATTATAGAGCCTATTTAATGGTAAGTTTTGTGTATAAATATGAGTTTAAAACTTAGGTGGGACTTTTATTGAGTTTTGTGCAAGTATAAGCTTAAATAGACATCCTTGGTAAAAAAAGTTTGTCTAATTTTTTTGAGGTTATTATTTTGTATTAGAACATCAAAAGCCAATAAGGTAAGGACAGAAAGGGGCAGGCGCCCCCTGGTAAAGTATGGACTCAATGACCACTGCCTCCAAAGTTTGGTCTTAGTAAATAACTTTTGGTAGGGGACAATTTATGACTGTATGGCACTATGCACCGATTCCTCAAATTGAATAGCAAATAGCAAGGCAGTACATTGAGTTTCTGGCCTATCAAAATGCCGCTTATAAGGCTTAACAGTATTTATCCTCATATCTTATTATTCGCTTTTTCCAATTCACCATTTAGTGAGGCAATACTGTCCCTCAGATCAGCCACATTGATTAATATATAGTAAGATGAACACAGAAAGTGAGCTCATTAGAGCCGTCATGTCATTCAATACTTTTTTACAAAACAAAGCTACTAGCAGGTATTAGTAGAATAACAAGCATACTTTGAGGTATGATTATCAATTATGATTAGCCATGAAAATGTTAAGTTAATTTCTGATGTTGTCTCTATTCTATGATCAGCGATTTTCAGTTTTTTAATTTTTTTAGGGTGCGCTGACCAGGGGATGGACATTAGTGAATCATAAAGAGAAATAAAAAACAAAAACCTAACCAAAAAATGACTTAAACTGCACAAAATGAGAGGATGAGACACACAAACTGAAAACATAACCAACCAGGTGGGACAGTGGAGAATGCTTATATTACCGAGGCAGAAGGTTAGGGGGATCAAGGGGCTCATCCTCAGCAGTTGCTTACTCTTCCAAGAGCAGAGCACAGGCCAAGGCAGAGAGTAAGGGCATAGTGGCATTGGCGGTATATGGTTCAAGGTTTAAGTTCAGCTGCTCATGAAAATTGTTTGAAAAAAATACTCCCATATAGAGGGCCAGAGCTTTTCCATTTGATTGCAGATGGAGGGAAGTTTGGAGGATATGGCAATAACTATTTATTTGAGGCAAGCTGACCAGGGGATAGGCCTTACCAAAAGAGAGAAAGAAAGAAAGAATCTACATGAAACCTGAGCAGGGTCAACTTCATTAAAGAAAGTTTTTCACCTCTGGATTGGGACTTAGATTTTTCTGGTTATGTCAAAGGTAAGGTTTTCGTGTTATTAGACCTACTACCACCAACTGCTTCCTTTGGCTGGCACCCCATTTGATGTGCAAAGGATGGGAATTGAACCTGTAACCTTCAGGTTGGTGACATACGCCCTACCAACTCACCTTCCACCTCCTAGAATATGATGATATTGCTGCAGAAAGTTTTGGCTTTGGGATTCTATTCTACCACTACCACATTCTGGATGGAGTCATTATCTTTTTGAAAAAAGGTTGATTTTGTTTTTGATTGCCAGAATGATTATAGGGTAAAATATGAGGAATGAGCTTTTTTGCAAGCAGCACCAATTTTGTTATAGATTTGTAGAGGGGATGGCAATCTGGTGTGACAGCTGCTTCAACAGCAAGCTGGTGGTCGCAGCAGATTGGATTGGCGCTTGGCAGGGGGTGTAGATATGGGGGCACTGAGCGTCACATTCAGAATTAATAAAAGCTCAATTTGGACTGGTAATGGAGCAATGGAATTAATGATTCATCAGTCTTAGCCAATAGGTCACAAGGGTTCTAGTTGAACTGAATGGGGAATTGACATATGCTTGAGGTTTGGTTGAATTAGGGGAAGCATGAAGGCAAACTGGTATCTAAGCTGGTTTATGATTGGTAGAAGTATTTGTGATACTGGGAGAAGGAGTACCAGATTGGATGATGTAGGTTTTGCAGCAGCGGGCTTTGGGGTTGGGAGTTATGATAGTACCTCCTACTGAAAAAAGCATGGGGTCAGCGGCAGAATGAAGCCAGTGGAGGTGGGCTCAATACTGGCGGAGGCTTATAGAGATGGGAATTTGCGTTATGATAGTCAAACTCAAAACATGTTGGACAGATAGTATGCCTGCCCTTAACATGGTCCCAGAACGGATGGTCAGGGGCAGAAGGGATGATGGCATGGGGAGGGAACGACAAGGAATATATAGATTTTAATGCTGATCATGGTAAACACACAAGGCCCAGCGAGGCGTGTGGACCCATTTGGTACAGCAAATTGTAGGATGATGTTGGAGCTGTAGGCTGCCAAACCTTCCATCAGCTCCTGATGGAGCTCCGCGGGGAGGTTAATTGGCAAACCAGCAACATGGACCACTGAAGTTGTTTTAATGGGGGCTGGGTCTGAGTGATGGGGATAGGGATGCCCTGGAAAACCAAGGGCACAGTTGGAACATTGGTGGCATCAGTTTGCAAGTGAAATCCAAAACAAAATACCTCACATATGGGCGGAAGTCAATAAAGCTGGAAGGCTGCATCACCGCCTGATCTAGTTCATTGATTTTTTAAATACTAATGGAACAACTTCTCATAATTGACTCAAACTCTGAAACGCATATTGCTCTGAGGTGCATCATGTGCAATGGCACCGCCTGGGTACAAGAGAGTAGAATTTATTATCCTTGGGCTGAACAAAATGACCCAAGGTTTTAGTAGGACTGGATGAACCAGTCTGAGCTCATTTTCTCACTGGGTGAAAACACTGGGGAGAATTTCGCCGCAATCTCACACCGGAACTGAAGGTGGGGAATGTGAGGAGATCTGGTATGATTGGCAGTGTGAGGTCAAAATTTTATTAACTCTATTACTAAATAAGTTCATTCATAAAGTAACTTCCTATTGTCCCCAAAATCTATGATTAGCAAGTTTTCTGTTACATAATTCATTTGTGGCTTATTGGTGAGAGAAGTGCATTATTATTGTTTTAGAGCTCAAGTTAATAGGACAAGGACATGAAAGCAAGGTCCTTTGATCTACTTGTAAAGAGATGGCAAACTATGCCTCACATATGCTCAATACCTGGATGGGCTAACTTAACACATGAAAACGTGCAAAAATATAAGCCAATGCACTGCTGGTCCTCTAAGCGGATACACTTGTTATATTTTGCTATAAATTGTAACTAAATCCTTATAATAAGCCAAACTTATCTAAAACGTATATAATTGTACCAATATAAAAATAAAATTGTCTAAAAATTAGAACTAAAATATTATATTATGCAAAGAAGCTTGAGAGCTAATGATATTGGTTTTTATGGTTTTGCAGCCTACTCTAATAGGTATAATTGTTGAGATGCTGCCTGTTAGCCTTATAAAGCATATAGTTAATATACTATCCTTTTCAAAAAGTAGTACAGGAAAATTTAGGTTTAGTTTAAAGATGATATAATTGCACAATTGGTAACATATAGACATCTATCTTCTAATTGCTGACTATTAGTATCTAAATGTCTTGAAGTTTAGGTCAAAACTAAGTTGTACCCAAAACCCCAGTCTTATATATCAGTCAAATAACTATGGTAATTAATATCTAAATATTAGTTTCAGATGGATCATTTACAAAGCAAAAGCCTTTGAGGACGTTTTCCATATTAAGGGGAAACTGAGGTCTTCTATTTAAGACTAAGCTTTTATCTAGCCCAGGACAATCATAAGAGTTAGGATAACGAATACTATGGTAATTACATCTAGTACTAAAAAAAATACTATGGTAGTTATTGCACATGGGCCGTTTACTAATCTAGAGCTGACAGGATGTATGATTAAGTCTGCAAGATAGTACATGCAAGATAAATGAGTCAGCTTCATTGAATAGTTTCAAATGTGCAAAGTTTCATCTAATATATTAAAAACATTGTATGACAGGGAGCTATTATAGGGACCTTATAGAAGTATGGCAGTAAGCTATGTGACCTTAACAGCTATACATATACTCTGTCTCAGATAGCGTCTTTGACCTTACAATTTGTATAAAAAAGTTAGATTGTTTATACCTAAATCTGTATATCTCAGGCAAAATCTGAGAGAAATATAGAAAAAACTTATACATAAACATTTTATCTTCAAGGCAATAAGTAGAGCTACTATCAAGTATTGAAATAGCCCTTTTTAGTACTAGATTATCAACCCCAAGGGGTAGCCGTAAATGTTTATATAATTTCTCTGAACCTAAGAGCCATAAGCAAGGGAAGGGAAGCAAGGAGATTAATGTTAATGAATGAGATTTACATCAGAGCAATAATTCTATTTGTACTAAGAGATAGAATTGATTTGGTGAATATTATCAGTGCCATCTTAAGGTGGACTATGAAGTGTTTATACATGTTCATGCTATGTCCACACTTTGGTGTCAAAGTCGCAACATATGAAACCTGTGGGTGGTCTAGTTTCAAATACCATATGTTGGGATCCAAAGTGCTTGGTTGCATCCAATAAGGGTATTCTTCCCCAAATTTTGGACTAGGTGCCCATTCAGTGGTTTTACTTGGGTCTCGAGAACACTTGGACATAATAGGGCTATTTCTAGTCACATGAATAAGTGTCAGAAATGTGAGTCAGGTGATTAGGCGCAATATATTTTTTAAGCTTATGAGAAAATTCAGTACCAGTTTTAAACTTGTACTGTAGGAACAATGTAAGACTTTTCATAGTGAGGTAAAACCTTTATGGGAGTGTTGATATGTTGACATCTACTGATACAAATCTTATGTTATTTTTGCAGAGAGGGAAGAAGCTCAAGGAGTGAGGGTCTGATGGTCCTAATGAGTGGGGCTTTTGTAACTGATTTTCATTTGTGTGTGATTACATAGTTCCAGAGTCTTAGTCCAGGGTTGTCCCTCTTTTATTTAAAATAAAGAAGTATACTAGCACTTAAGCAATTCAGTTTATGAGTGCTGATTCCAGTAAGTTCTTGTAGAGGGTTAAGCCTGTGGCTGAGGTGGTTGATCAGCCATTCTTTGAAGAGTAGGTGATGCTCTGGTCAGTCTTAGTGCTCAGAAAATTTTTGTCTAAGGGCCGGCGCCCACTGAGGATGTGTATTATATCATAAAATATGATATGGTGGATGAACCTCAGGTAAATTGAGAAGACGTGATCCATATTTTCAGGAGTCCAAGGACCCTTCATGGTGTGGGAGGTATAACTTTTAATACCATTGCTGAGTGGTTAAAAATCTATATCCAAAAAGCAGAAGGTTGAGTCCTATGTAGAAGTTGTCCATTAATGGCCAGGCATGGACTAAAAACCAGGATCTAGATGACATGAATACAAAATTTATCATAAACCTAATTTTTGTGGTTTCAGTTCAAGTGGTTCAATTTTGCTACTTATACATTTATCACCTAAAGGATTTTGTCCTCGTTGTCCTTTGTTGCAATCCCTTTTATGTGTGATGAGAACTCTAAGGTGACTTAAGATGCTGCGCGTACATTATCCCAAATGCGGAGGGAAATGTGGGGCCATTTATGACCACCATCATATTGAGGCATTTTAATTCACATTTGATGCTTTGACTTATATCTCAAAATGTATGGTGGTGAGGTTATGTTATTATAGAAGCTGAATGAGATTCTAGTATAAATTTTTAAAAGCCATTGTGTAATTGGTAATTTCCTAGAACCTGAGACTTAACCAGCATGTTCTTTAAGATGGCTATGAGAGAGATGTAAATACTAAGTCTGGTATACTCAACTAACCCATGTAGTGATCACTAAATGTAATCTTTTAAGTCAACTGCACACTTTCTAATGTGTGCAATCAATAACTTGTTGATTATTTTAAGCCGGATAATATATGTGGGTGGGTAATACTAGTATAAAGACTAGTACCCAGCTTAGACTTTCACAACAAAATATATCTTTCATGCTCAGGTTCTCCTAGAGACAGGTACTGGCAACCTTCCTTCAACCCACTGTGAAGGTACTTAGATATACTTTGCACTGGAGCTTAACCTAATATCAGAAAGTTCAGAGGTTTCAGAGAATTTGATTTCTTCCAGACAACAGTAAAACTATCTCTTCAACTTTTCTTTAGAGCTACCAACTTTGGACCAAAGGAACTATTCCTCTCAATAAGCTTTACCTGGTATCACTAGGTTCAGTGGTTCCATCTGAACTTCTTTCTTACTCTCTCTTGATGCGGTAGCCATGGAGAACTTGACAAGCAATATATACAAAGGATCATTATTCAACAACTCTAATCCCAAGAGCAAAATTACACAAATATATACATATTGGTAAGTATGAGACTTGAAGAATTTTTCTTCGTTATGCTTTAAAATTTATTAGATACAGAGAATATATAGGGGAATTTAGTTCACAACTCTTCTGTTGACACTCCAATTGATATGGCAGCCATTGCCAATGAATTAAAACTTTACAAATTGCACCAACAATAAGTGGGTATCTTCTCATCCATCCACTTAGTTAGTATCCTTGACCATCTAGATTATGATCCACCATGGGTTGGATTTGAAGGTAGCATTTCCCAAAGTCTTCATCCAAACCCAGCGGATTATCCTAAACAGTTAGCAACCTTATCAAGTAATGGGTTCGTTTACCCATTAACAGAAATTTGCATTACCTAAAAGGTTAAGCCAAAAGTTGCTGTCAACAAAAGCGTTGTCAACGCCCAGAAAATACAATATAGAGTTATTTTGTTGGTGACAAACTCTGATTGTTTCATAAACTATTAGTAAATTATTAGTGGTTAAATCATATATTGAACAACTTGTTGATTGTCATGGATATTCTCTAATGAAATGTCATTAATTTGGTGGGTTAAACCCTGGCAGATTAATTAATATTTGGTAAGTATGTACACCAAACAATAGTTATCATATAAAATGATAACTATTACATTTGATAAAGGTAAGTCACTCCCAGTGGATAAGAAGATAATACTATAATATGATGAAGTTGCATCATGTGACCATACTGAAATCCTGGAAAATTTCCCGCTTGACCAGATTATCAGTGAAAGATAGGAACTTGGGAATAGATGTTGCCTCAGGCTATGGTAATAGTCTGTCCATCATATTATATATGATCTAAGCAATGCACGGTCTTGTCCTCACTCAACACATCTCATGCTATTTTCAGCACGCGGCATCCATTCTTCTTTTCCTACTTGCTGCTACCTTATTCAAGTCTAGTTCCAATGGCCTCATGCCATAACAGGACTATTTGGTTAATCTAGTCAATGCTAAATCTAAAAAGCTTGTTCTCACAGGTTGGGATTTTACAACTCCATGCTGTTTTAAGATAATGTTAAGTTATTATTTAAATTTAAAGTCGGAGGCTTTTAAAGGCTATACAAGTATTAGTTGCTTGTAGCATCAGCCAAATCACCTAGTGAACTTTTGTCCCTAGTGCAAATCTATTTATGGAATTGTAATTTATAGCAAAGCCAATCTCTGCTAACAGGCATGCATAATCTCTAGTAATGACTAGGAAGATCTAGAACAAAAATTAAGATCCCTATATTAAAAGATTAAGGGTTATTTATAGGAGTTAATGAGGTTTGGGCCACATAAATATGGTTATTTCCAGATTAAAATGGCGGAATGCAAAGGTCACATTTGAGCAATATCATTTCTGATTGTTTTGGCTGATTTAGACAATCCTCAACTGGAAAAATCTTTAGATATTACATTGGTGGATTTAGGAGGAATTATATCATTTAGCGGCTCATTTTGGGATTATTTACTTTTGGCGATTCTAGCTTATTCCAAGTTGACAGTACTCCCTTAAGAATATTGTGGTTTATCGCTGTTCAAACTTGATTTGAGCTATACCAAATTCTATCACTTCTTACTATGCTCCCTCAAGATCTTTCTGAGGAGGGACATAGTTGCAAAGGAATCTAGCATGGACTCAGTTTACCACAGAGCCTATTTGGATGAAGGCATTTGGTAACCACAGTCCTCAACAATAGATGACTTAATACGTCCCTGACTGCAACGTATCAAGTTTGTGAACTAACCTCCTAGTGAGTGGTGATTTATCAATACAAGATTCCCCAGCTGGTACTCAGACAAGACTAGTTCTTGGGCTTTGCTTTAATATGCCTCTTGTTTGTTGATAGTCCCATAGACTTGGCACCTAAGGCTTGCAGATAGAATAATTCATCTTTCAGCCTTTGCTCATGAGCTCAGGTTTTAAGGGAGGAGTCTTTAAAATGGGCTGGACACTCAAGGGTAATCCACGCCCTCCCATACAGAGCTAAAAAGGATTTATCTGGATGACCCAATGGTAAATCACACAATATGCCAGGAGGGTTCCTATGAGGTAAGCATCCCACTGAGATGGTCAGAGTGTTCCATTTTGTGTGTAGGATGGTGACAATATTTCTATTTTGCTCAATCCACTGCTCTATTGGTAGCGGGGTGATAGGGAGTAATAAAGGAGGGATATGTGCCCAACAGCGATTTGAAGTCTACGATTATTTAGGATATTTAGTTGGTGACATTGTCAGACAGCAGTACCATTGGGCTACTCTGGTTGGTGAAGACCTGTTCAAGTAGATATGAAGCGGTTGCTTTAGAAGTGAGGGAGGTAATGGAAATGACCTCAAACCATTTTGTGAAGTGATCAACAGCCAATATGATATACTGGTGGCATTCATTGCTGTAGGCAGTGCACCCACAACGTCAATGTTGATGGTAGCAAATGGGGCGATGGGGACCATAACCTGGTTTTGATACGCCAGATAAGGGCTTCTAACTAGCACAAATATGACATAAATCAACGAAATCATAAATAACTTTGATCATCCCAGCCCAAGTAGCATCGCTCCCATAGCCCCTGATGAGGTTTCCTTATAGCGCATTGCCCTACAGTTTTATGATCCTCCAAATCCATATTTGTTCTAGTGAATGGGAGGACATATGGCAACCATGAGATTCTGACCTGCACATTTAATAATCTGTCTACAATCTGCATCCGCTCAATCATTTTTTGCAGTTTTTACTGAACTGCAGGAGTCTATTGACACCATTCCTCAAGTTTCCCAATAAGTTAATAGCTCCAATCCTCTTGAAGGCATAGAAATTTAGTAAAGGAGTCATGACGGTCCACAAGCATTTTTGTGTATCATTTCATCCTGGTAAGAATGGAAGAGTCATATGTCTGGATTTTGAGCGCCTAACGTGCCAGCCGTCCATCTGGATCCTTCATCTGCTATATCCATCATAAAGAGGCATAATTTGTAACCATAGTGAAATGGTTCTTATACAGAAAAGGACGTAAGTTCATAATAACAGCACTACTGCTAAAAATTCCCGTTCTTGATGCTGTAGTCCATCAAAAGTCATGTTTAGTTTTATTGATATAAGCTATAGGATGTTCAACTTGATTTTCATCAAGTTGTGCCAGAAATTGACTCAACAGCTAAAGAATTCGCATCAGTAAAAAGGATATATGGTTTATAAAATTAAGATTGGAGCACTCCGGTGCAGTTGCCAGTGCTTTCCTTAAGATGTCAAAAGCTTGTTGCTGAGTTTTTTCACATTGTAATGGAACTTCATTTTGGAGCAAATAGTCAATGGTTCAGTGAGCTCTGCTAAGTGGTAAATGAGTCGTCAATAATACCTGACCATCCTGAGGAAAATATGAACCTTACATAGACTGGTTGATGGAGTCATTTTCTTGATTTTAAACACCATGTCCAGAATTGTTAAAATCTCTTAACAATTGAAATTGTGAAATATGAAGTCCATACCAGTTTAGAAACCCCGGCATTTGGCAGGTTTAAACTTCAGAGATACAGAGAAAAGTCATTCAAACACCTCCTTTAAGTGAGCGAGGTGTTGGTCAAAAGTGCAAATAATACAGTCAAATCTTCAAGGTAAACCAGCACACTTGACATCTTTTAATCCCTTAGCAGGCTATCAATTGACTTATGGAAGGTAGGTGGGGCATTGCGCAGTCATTGTTGCATTCACGTCAGATTAGAAAAATTTACTTGCTATGATGGCGCATATCTCCTGCTCCTCCGGTGCAAGATCAATCTGTCAGTAATTACTAGCAGGGTCCATCACAGAGAAGAATTGCGACCCATCCTTCAGTTGGAGATAATCATCAATCCATGGTAAAAATTGCTCTCCTTTAAAGTAAAAACATCAAACTGCTAGTAATTTATTACCACCCAATGCTCCCATCCTTTTTTATATAAGCAGCAGTGGGGAGGCCCAGGGACTTTTGCAAGGGCTTTAGTAACCCAGAGTCCGGGAGTTGCTTTAGCTTCTTCGTCACCTAAGCTTCTCCAACTTTAGATTTCTGGTAAGGTCGAGGCAGATTGTGGGTGAGTCACCTATAAGCACTCTATGCTGTACCCCTTTGATCATTCCAAAACCGTCAAAATTTTTTGAGAATATGTCAGCATACTCCTCAATCAATGCATTTATCTACTGTTACTGCTCAAAGGTAAGGGTGTCACCTATTTTTACTTCGATGTGGGCCATGGTAGTGTCCACATCAATACCTAGGTTGTGCAATTCCATGCACCTCCTATAGATTCAACATGATATGTGAGTAGGGTCTAAACATATGCAACAGAATTATTTCTGAGCTATTTGTATAGGGATATTAAGAAAATTGGCCATCAATATGATTAAGAGCCCCTGATAGGCAGGATCCAGCATCCCTGGACAGATAAGAGGCTCGTGAATGGCTGGGCTAGGGTCTCCCTTAAATCCCTTAAATTTCCTAGTGGTATTGTAATTTGGACTTTTATGTCCACCTATTTAAGTGATTTTAGAGATTTAATGACCTGATTATTGCAGTAAATCCCATTCCTTCCTTGGCTTCCGCTCTAGAAGGAGGCATTTTGGTCTTGTGTCCAACCACTCAGTACTCCAGCTGCTTAATGGAGTTTGGATCTTCCAATAAACAACTTTTTATTTTTCTCTTTGCTTTCTATTTAGGAGCTTCTTTAACCATTAAGGAGATGCGGTATCTTAGTATAGAAAAATACAAATCCTTGTGACTAATCTTGGTGTCAATTTAAACAAGAAATTGAATGCTTTTGAGAAGGCCATAAAGGTCATTTTCTAGTACAACCTCTAGGTTTGTTACCATCAGTTATCCAAACTGTAGCAGCAAGGCGGAGTAAGCACCCAAGAATCTTGTCCACTGGTGCCCCATCGTTCCATAAACCATGGTGTGTTTTTAATCCGGCGCAACCCTTATCCTCTTCACTAGACAAGAGGTAATTTCGATAACCAGTGACCTGGTATCAACTATGGCTAAGATTTTCACCTTAATGACATTTAAAATTTGACCCAGGTAATCTTAGTGCCAAAAATATGAATTAAGTATCTAAAATCCTCTGGCAAAAGTGATTTATAAGGAGCAAAGAAAGAGGAACATAGATTTTTATTGGAAAGTTATTAAATCCGTGAATCCACCTTGTCAGGTGGGGGTGGGCACAGCACTCAGTTTAGGACATGACAGCAAATGTGGCCTGAGGTGCAGGGCTATAGCAGAGAGTGCCTCTCGCACTAAGATGACCCCTATTTTTCTCCTCATCAACATGTTTCTTCCAAAAAGTGGCTTCCTGATTACCAAAGAACCTGAAATAGGTGCAAGAGTCACATCAAGGCTTAGATCTCTGGGAATATCCCATAGCATGAATAGGGGCCTGGCTATCCTTTTTGGTTCTTGGCGCATCTCCCGCTCAGGCAACTCCATGATGAATCCCTTAATATCTATTATGGATGTATAAAGCTTTATTGCATTGTGGAAATATAGTATGAGGGTTGCATTATTTTGAAATGCAGAGAGGATTGCGGCAATGGCATTGTCTAAGCTAACATAATTACAGTATGCAAGGGCGTAAGCTTTAGCACAAAACTGCTTGGTGAACTTGACATTGGTTTTACAATGCTTAGGGCGGATCCAAATGAACGCCTATTTATGGTTAGACTGTAATGGACTGGAAAAACCCCAGTTCCGACCGCCATATATTTTTACATATTGCTTTGGTGCACCAATAAGCAACCAAAGCGGCCTAACCAAGTAGGGAGAGGTTTGGGGCACTGACATTGCTAAACATTCACCTAATATTGGTTAGCTATGTAAGTCCTCTGTTTTGTTGGTCCAACCCAAACATGCAAAAGCTTCCTCAAAATGTAACACTCAAAAAATACCACATATATGCAAGGTATGCGAACCCCAAAACATCCTTTACTTTTATTCAGGAACATAAAAACCAAAGGTGCCCGCTGACAAGAGCTCGTCTGGGGAGCGACTGATAATGCTCCCCATGAAGGGAATGCTAGGGTCCTCTTAGAATTCCAAAGTTAACTTCAAAATGGACAGGCGCGCCTTATAAAGGCAGAGCTTTGGGGCCTCGCCTGAGTTATTGATTAGTCTCACACAATCCTAATCTACAGCTCAGGCGAGGCACAACCCAACGTTTGAATAGACCAAATCAGAACAAAACATTTATAAAGTGATCCAACTCAGATTTAAAACCGATTCTGAGTCAGAATGTAATGAACAAGACAAACTCATCCATTATATCACCCCCCACTTAGAGGAAAACACTTCCCAAAAGAGGGGCCCCAAAGCGGAAGGCCACCATGATGAGGGATTCCTGAGGCGAGAGCCTTGAGCCCCAGGAAAATTAGCCCAGATAAGCTCTGGGCCCCTCAAAGAAACACAAATGGAGAGAGCAAATTGGCACTGGGCTGCTGGAGTCTGACCTCTCGGCCCAAGGATGCACGCCTAGCACTTGGCTGCATTGCGCCCCCCCTCCCAAACTCCTGTTGGCGGTGGTCTTCCCATCCCAACCAGGAAGGTGCTTTCTCCAAAGAAGCATGAGAGGGGTGCACAGTGCAGTGCGGCTGAATGTCTGACCCCTTTCCAGGAAGACCATCTGCGGGTGAGGGAGCCTTGCTGGGACAGGTCCCCTCAATGCCACCAAATCCCTGGTGAGCGGGAGGCCACACCAGGAAATTGAACTGATGGTCACTTCAAATGCAGGGTTGGCCATCAGTCACCAGCTCCCACCGGTGCTGGTTAATCAACAACTGGGACCAAGTGACAGCTGAGGTTAGTCCAAACTGGAGATCATCAGTGTGCAGCGCACAAATGAATTCATAATAATGTCATGGTCTGGAAAAACCCCAGTTTCGACTGCCATATATTTTTACATATTGCTTTGGTGCACTGACAAGCAATTAAAGCGGCCTGACTGAGTAGGGAGAGGTTTGGGGCCCTGAAAGTGCCAAACACTTACCTACTATTGGTTGGCTATGTAAGTCCTCTGTGTGGTTGGTCCAACCCAACCACTCAAAAGCTTCCCCAAAATGAAACACACAAAAAAGACCACAGGTATGCAAGGTATGCGAACCCCAAAACATCCCTTACTTTTATTCAGGAACATAAAAACCAAAGGTGCCCGCCGACCAGAGCTCATCTGGGGAGCAGTTGACAATTTTCTCCAGGAAGGGAATGCTAGGGTCCTCTTAGAATTCCAAAGTGAGCTTCAAAATGGACAGGCGCGCCTTATAAAGGCAGAGCTTTGGGGGCATCACCTGAGCTATTGATTAGGCTCACACAAGCCTAATCTACAGCTCAGGTGAGGCACAACCCAGTGCCTGAAATGACCGAGCCAAAGACATCTATAAAGTGATCAAGCTCAGATTCAGAAAACCAAAATAAGGTCAGAATGTAATTAACGAGACAAACTTGTCCGTTAATAGACAGGGATAAGTTAATTCCAAATTCTCTAATGAGGGTATACTTTATTTCCGCTGAGGTTGCACACTCCTTTAAGTAGGTCATTATGATTTCATGAGCCTTATCGTTGAGGCAGGGCTTCCTTTTCTGACACTTCTGTCGATATGTTTGCCCTCCATTGCATCTTCATACACATACAGATAATAATGGATGATTTCAGTTCCAGGCACATACTTTTATTTTAAGTAATCTTAATATATCCAATAGGTTCAGGGAGAACGTGGAAAATGGGACGAGGGGACAGCCCAGCCTCAGAGGACTCCATGATTCCTGGGCAGTTTGAGGGATACCTCATCAACTGATGGCATAGTTCGTCCATGTCATCATATAAGGTTGGTATAGCAAGTATTGACATGCTCAAGTGGAGTTTTAGTACCTAAGAGTTGGTAGAGCTTTAATCTCGGCAGCTTGGCTCATCACTTCAATGGTCAAAGAAATTACTTGACTGTATAAGGAGTTTAAGGTCCGGTCTTCATCAAGAAACTTCCCTTTAATACTCATCCATGCCCTTCAAGCCACCTTAAGCAGTTGCTTCTCAAGAGCATTGATTTGAGCGTTGTAATCTCCATCAGAAGATGGTTCATCATTTAAACACATTTTCTCCTCCATGATGGTAGAGGTAGAGTTGCTGGGCTGATTTACATGAAGATGTGTCTTAATGATGTAGCCTCAGAAGGGACATGGAAGAAAGCACCAGTGTCAAGCTTTTAGTTAAATTTTAAGCAAAGCCTTTAATTGCTACACAAGTATATGTTGCTTGTATTTAACCGAGGTAAGCCGACCAGGGGACAGACATTACCAAATATTTGAAATTAAGAGAATAACCAACAAATATAGTATTGGGCACCCCAGGGTACTCAAGTTACCCCTGTTGCCAGCGGGACTGCCAGGTATGGGGGGTTGGTGCGCTACTCCGAGGGGGTTTCCCCTGCTATGGAGCAGGTGTGAAGGAAAGGGTCTATGTGGAGGAACCAGAGTGGGAACCATGATTCTATGAGCGCTTTTTGCTTTGATCTCATATATCCATAGAGCCAGGCTTGGAAGTGCTCTAGTAAGTGGACATGGAATCTGTTAATAATCCCATGAATGGTTGGTACCGTGCCCTTGAAAGCATCTAATGCAATTGTGTGGATTGTCCAAATTGCAATGGGTATTATTAGGGAATGGAGGGTGGATGGGATTGGTGACTCGATCTGGAGCGCGAAGATGCTCTTTGATATCGAGAATTCCTGTTCGTTTTGGATCTTGAGCAGGCGTGCGACTTCCTGCCATATAGCTTTGGTTGGGGGGCATGTTTCTAGGCGGTGATGTAGGGATCCCTTCCCTCCACATATTTCACATGTTTTGTGGAGGGAGTAGGAACGGTCTGCTGTCCTATAAGTCCTTCTCAGACAGCGCTGAGCATTTGCTCTTATCCTCAGCTGTAGGAGTGGGTGGTGAGTCATTTACCACATTGCCTTCTGTGTGGTTAAATCATAAGGAATGTCCATCATATCTAGGTATTCTATCCTAGCTATGTTTGGGGTTGTTGCGAGCATATCTTTCTGGGGGTGGTTTTCTAGGTTTCTTAATTTGAATTGGGGGCTGGGTCGTCCCCTTCCCTGTATAGTATCCATGTTCTCTATGGTCCATCCCATACAGCGGATAGTTTGGAGGATATGTTTGAAATGAGGGAGGTTCCATGCGGTCCCGTTGCAGTAGGGTGCTTGGCAAGGTATGAAAGTAGTCTGGGTGGACTATGTGGGTTTGTAAATCTGAGCGCCTGTGCAAAGTTAGTCCTTGCTGCTCTGGACCAATGTTGTTGCGGGAGGTCTGGAGCAAGGACTTCCTTTATCCATGTACTTAGGATGTGATTGGCATGGCTTTTGAAATCTATTAGTCCCATGCCTCCGCTTGAGCGTGGGCCAAATAGTGTTTCCATCCGTATAGGAGGGTGAGAACCAGGCCACAGCCAGCCCTGGATAAGCGCGCGGATTGAGGTTATAAAGGTAGGTGAGAAGGCGATCGCGTGGGCCTGGTACCACAGTATTGGGAGGATGAGCGAGTTAGCAATTGTAACTCGTCCTGTTAATCCTGGGGTTCTTCCCTTGAGGGGGGCGACACGTTTGGATACCCGTTGTAACAGGTTACTTTCCATTGTCTCATTAGCATATCCCCCTGATTCTAGCCAGATTCCAAGGTGTCGGACAGGAGTGGTGGTGGGAGGTGTAGCAAAGGGTAAAATGATTGGGTTTTTTCTTCGTGTGTTGGTATGAGGTTCTGATGTTGTGGTCCAGTTGTTTGTGTATTTGCCCAAGAGGATGATTTCTGTCTTTCTTTTGTTGAGCAATGCATTGCTCACCTTGGAGTATTCCTCTAGAGTGCATTCCAGCTGTTGGACATCCTCATTGTTTGCTATACCTGCTATGCAGTCATCTTCAAAGGCTAGTATCTTGACTGCTGGTTGTCCTTGTGCGGTTATCCCCATGAGACGTGAGTCAGTTACTTGGAGGAGTGGGTCAAAGCTGAAATTGTATAGCAGTGGGCTGAGGGGATCCCCTTGTTTGAGCCCTCTGTGTGGTTTAATTTTGTTTGTTAGGAATCCAGGGCCACATACAGCCATGGTTGCAGATTCTGTTAAGAGCATCGCCCATTTTATGAATCTTGGTGGGAGTTTGAAGGCATATAAACATTCTTTTAGGTATGTCCAGCTAACACGGTCATACGCCTTTTCCTGACCCAAGAAGACCAGGGCACCAGTTGCTTTGGATTGTCAAATATTTTCAACAGGGTGAATGTTGTTCCAGATTGAACGCCCTGGTATAAACCCAAACTGGTTGGGTGATAGGACGTCAGAAGCAATTGCACCTAATCTGGCTGCTAAAATTTTTGTTAGAATTTTTGTGACAGTGTTGGAAAGTGCAATTGGGCGCCAGTTGGCCAGGTCCAACTTGTCATCCTTTTTATACAAGGTTATAACGTAGGATTCATGACCTCCTGGTAATAGGCGTGTTTCCAACAAAGCTCTGGTTCATAGACGCCAATAGGAGGGGGCGATTTGTTGAAAATATTTTTTGTAAAATCTGTAGGGTATCCCATCAGGCCCTGGGCATTTCCTATGTGGTGCACCGCAAATTGTCTCCCAAAGCTCCTCCTGTGTAATAAGGGATAGTATAATGTAATTTGGTGGTGTACTCTCTATCTCGGCAGTTTGAATAAATTCTTTAATTTTTTGTGAATCTGTTGGCGTTTCGCAATATAATTCAGTGTAATAACAATGTACTTCCACCTTGACCTCCTCAGGGTCAGTTGCCATGGTGCCGTTGGTCTTGCAGACCTGTGTGCATGCGGGCTGGTTTCCATGGGAGTGAAATTTGTGGAAAAAGTATGTTGAACAGGTTTCGCCTTCCTTTATGAACTTACCTTTGTTTGATGCTTTGATTCTGTGTTGGTGTCAAAGATGAGATTGTTAAGTCAGGCAGAAATTTCTGCCCATTTTTGTCCCCAGTTAAGGCTATAGCCAGATCTCAGAGTACTTATTTCCAGGTGGTCTAGTTCCGCCAAGGTACGCTTGATTGTGGCAATGTCCGCGGTGTACTTACATGATACAATATGTCAGGTTTTGTTGATTAAATTCTTTTTGAAATTTTCCCATGTTCCAATGGGATCTGAAGTGAATGGGGCTGTGAATTCTGGGTTTGTAGCCTTGTTTTTGACCCAGTCAGATATCTTGGGCAATTTTATATTTTCTGGGTGAAGCTTTCTCCAAGGTGACACCTGTGTGTGGGATTGAGTTGGCGCTAACTTCACCATAACTAATTGGTGGTCAGAAAAATTAATCTTTTTATTATAGATTTGGAGATTCTTGAGCGGTGAAATTGTGGGATGAGGATGTGGTCAATGCAACTCATCGATATGAGCACTCCCTTGTGTATGTTGGGCCTCATCATGTGGGGAAGGAGTGGTGAACTGGGGGAAAGAGCATCCTGTAAGCCAAGAGATGCCTTCATTGTACGATATTCAATGTGTTCAGGTGGGTATCCCCTGGGATTAGGCCATCGATCTGTATTGGGGTTATCCCAGCAGTTGAAATCGCCTAACATAATGGTATCTGGTGGGAGGGTAGAATAGAAATGTTTTTTAAAAAAATGTTTTCTCTCAGTTGCAGTGCATGATGCATAGATACATGCTATCGAAATTATTTCCTCTTGGCATGTAATTGTTGCTACCAGGACTCAACCATGCAAGTGTGATGATGACTTTGTAATTTTAAATGTTTTGTTGTTTTGGATGATCACCCCACAGTGAGACGTCCGTACTGATTGTGATGGTGTGACCCTGGTTGACCAGCATTCTTCTTCCCCTTGTAGACAGTGGGTTTTTTGGATGGCCAAGATGTCTACAAGAGGTTTTCGCAGGAATTCCAGAGTTTTTGGCTTGTAATGTATGAGCCCTGGCTCCCACAATGTTTAGCGTCCCTATTGACACTGAGGTGCCCGTGGCGCCTCAGGAGCAGTTGGGAGGGCCCTCTGGCCCTATCCCACTGCAGCTCATTTTGGCCATGCTCCACATCTGTACTCCAACTCTTTCACTGCCATTGTTGGTTCCCTTGATCTGACCCAATGATTCAAGGGAATTGCAGTTTTTTGCATTTGCATCAACTTTTCCCGCATAGGTCTTGTGTTGATTTGATGTGGATTGTTGATTGGATTTTGTATTTTTGGGGTTCAACTTTGTTTAATTGTGCACCGCATTTTCACCCAAATTGCGGTTGCATTGTTACTCAGTATGTGAGTGACTGATGTCGCTTTGTGACTCAGTCTGGTTACTGTGAAAATTTTTGACCTGGGCATATTGTTCTGATTGGTTGGTTCAGTGAATATCCAAATTATCCTCCCAAATTTGTCTGGGGTTAATGGCGGACTCTGCATGTGCCGCCGCTTCAGCCACTGCTCGCTTGTGAGCTTTTTGTGCCACTTTGCATTGCTTACTTGTAACTGGGTCCACAATGGAATATAGTCCATCTTCACCCCAGCGGAATGGGTGGTGACCATCAGTCATTTTGGCGAAGTTTTCATTATCTTCGTCCATTGCTTCCTCACAAAAATCATTTTCCATCAAGCTTTCTTTAACAGGGCATGCATGTTCCTTGTGGCCCAGTGAGCCACAGTGGTTGCAAATGGGCAGATTGCATTCTGGTGTAACTCAGAGTGCAGCTGACTGGCCCCCATCTGCGAAGTGAAATTCTGCTGTGCGGGGAATTCTGGATAAGTCCTCTTCCACTTCTGGGAAGGGGTTAATTACAGCAATAGCTTTGCCCGTGCACAGTTCAGGCATCAAGCAAAATCGCTGTAATTTGGGTTGTTGAATTTCTCCGTAGGCCATGAGACCTTTGCAGAGCTCCTCCTAAATTACCTTACAAGGAAGGTTGGTGGGGAGCAAGTCAAAAGAGATGAACAAAGTTTCACTTTGTTCCATCTGGTGCGCGCGGTGCGCTCAATTTTTTGCCCTCAGGGAGGGCAATTTCCACAAAAATTTTTGCTGCGGCATTGGCTTCATCAGCTGTTTTGAAACCAATATCAATCCGGCTGTGGCCCATGTTGTTGGTGGCTATGTACACCGCGTGAGGTAAAAGTGAGGGTTGTGCCTCACATGTTTTCTCTCACAGGGTCAGTGACTCATCCCCAAGGAAGAGTCTGATCCCATGTTCCACCTTTGACAAAGGTTGGTTGGGTTGAATGTACATATATTGCGCGTGCTTTACAGTAAATACCATTAACCCAGACGGTGTCTGAGTTTGTGATTTTTTTAAGGATTGGGTTTCTGGTCCCCCTCCAGGGCGTTTCTTGCCCTTAGTTGCACCGTTAAGTGCACCACTCGCTGCAACGCTCGCTCATGTTGTATTATTTTTGTTGATAAAGTCGCCCATCTTTCCTGTGTGTGATTATCCAAATTTGCTGTTTGAATCAAATCATAGTAACTAAAGTGGTTGTTATGAGAAAGAAAAGCTATATGTTGCTTGTAGCTTTAGCCAAATTAACTTTTATACTTTTGTCCCTAGGGGAATTTTTTGATGGAAAATTAATTTCTTCAAGGCAAATCTCTGCTAAAAGTCAGTTGTAATCTCTATCATTGACTAGGCAAAATTTAGAACAAAAATGAAGATCTCTTTATTCTTTGATTTAGGGATATTTATAGGAATTAGTCTAGTCTTGGGGACACATAGAAAATGGTGATTATCAGAGCTAAACAGCAAAATGCAAAGGTTTCTGCTATGCACTATCAATCAAGATTGTTCAGCTGATATAGATGATCCCCAATTTTTAAGATCTTTAGATTCTACCTTGGTGGATTTGAAAGAGGTTTGATCCTTAGGCAGCTCATTTAGGGATCTATTGCTCAAGGTGATCCATCTTCTTCTGTATCAACGGTACTCCTTTGAGAAACTGTATTTCTCACTGTTCAAACTTGTTTCATAAAAACATGAATTCTATCATTCCCAACAGATAATCTCAGTTGGCTTCACCATTCCTTAGTTCCTGTACTCCCCCAGGTTGGGCTCTCAATTTTTATTAAAAACAGATCTTCTTATTCTTATTCCTCGTGCTTTTTTTATGGCAGATCCAGTTTTAACAAGAGCTTATCCTGTCAAGGTTCATGGCCCTCTTTGGTTCTGTTGTAACTCATCCCACTTCTCACCACATGACAAAGGTGTTGCAAAACCATCAGATTCTCTTATATTTGCTACAGTAAAATCAATATCATTTACTTTTTTATATTTTATCATCTAAATGTTTTCTCTATGTTTATTTTAAATAGTTCTATATCTTTTATTATATCATTTTTTGTTATAATAATACTTAACCTATTATCATTATTTTTGTAAGTCCTTCTAGTGAAACTTGATCAGAATTCTAGTCAGAAGTCACGTCTTGAAACTTAACCAGCAATTATGGTTCAGCGGCCCTTTCTTAAGAAATAAACAACAATTAAAGTTCAGAGGTCCCCACTTGAGACTTATTCAGCAATTATGGCTCAGTGGTCCCCCCTTGAGATTTAACCAACACAATGGAACTTAACCTAAGAAAAGTTGTTTCAGCGGTCTCATGGTTATTGCAATTATTTTCTTAGATCCAATACTAAATGTATTTAATAATGACGCGCTCCACTATATGACCATCTCCAATGTTTCTCAGCATATATCCATCTCTCACCGTCTTTACATAGTTCTCATATGATCCCATCCATTGGCCATTCATTTCTGGCTTGTCTTTGATTTCAAAAGGTCATAATCTTAATTGTCATTTGAGAGCTGGCACTTGATCCCTCTGGTAACATATCATGCGACTTTATCACCAATCACTAATTCTGTTCAAAATATTTATCATTTTTCTCTGATAATTGATTATTAGCCTTATTCACAATGCCAAACATTCACTTTAACCCACTGACAGATCTGGAAATAATCTTTTAATCATGCGGATTGGTAGGGAAATGTTAGATTCAAAAAATTTGAATTGAGTGGATTTTTTTTTCAGCAATTCTTGCTTTCCATTAATTGACTAGAATAAGTTTGAACAACTTCCTTGATTCTTATCTAGATCATGTGACTTCATTTTTGATTTTGCTCTTATTACATAATTAATATTTGACATTGAATCTCAATACAGCGGATTTCTCTTAGGTCCTCTATGAATAAATCTAAGCATCTACTCATCTGGTCAGATATATTATGGAACAGGTTTCTTTGCAGTGCTAAATTGTATGCATCTAGACTGCTAAGCCTTTTCCCAAATTTTGAAGAGTTTTCTCCTCTTAAGGCAATACAAGATTCATTTTTTTCATGGCTTTTCTCCCAAAAATTGGCGGTAAAATGTCCAGTTGTACCACATTTCTGACAGTGCGCATACAATTTCTCTGTCCTTTTTGATACATTGAATTACTTCCCCTTTTAAACTCAATTCTGCTTATCATTAAATTTATCCATATTTTGTCTTCGAATTCCGCTGTAGTCTGATCCTCATCAGTTGGAATCTCCTCATAAAATTAATTTGGCGCTTTAAACATCAAAACTAACGTTTTCATATATAACCTAATGTGGGATTGTAAATTGATTAGCGCTGACAAAATGGCGTTGTGCAGATCTCTGTAGGGCCAAAGCGCCATCTGCATTGCTATATGCAAACTAAAATTTGATAATACTTCTACTCTTCCCACAAATTGGGTTTTCTGTTAAAATTGATTAGTGAAAGCAGCTAATGTTTCATCCATCTTGAATTGAATTCCCATAAACTCCTCCTTATGGATAGCCATACACACAGAACTATCAAAGCTTAACACAATTTTCTTCTTTGACGTCACTGTACATCTAATTGTCCCTATTGAGGGCAAAACTATATTTTACCTTTTGATGTCAAGCGGTTTATCACAGTTTCTTCTTTTTGTCAGTTGCTGTATACAAACATCATCTTCTTAATATGTGGAAAAACGCCATTGCGTTATCCTGGTAAAAAATAGTTAATCTCAGCATACTTTGAAATTTTTCTGGTGCTACTGATGCAGCAAATTTCTTCTTGGCAACCCAACTAACAATAGGTGTTTTTTGGGGTCATCTCCAAAATTACAGTGAAAGCTCCAAGCATACCTCTCAAGGTTTGTACCTTCCCAACTGGACTTTCATGAGTTCATTGTCAGCTTCATCTACCTGCATCTTTTTTTAGTACTAGACGGTCCCCCATTTACCTGCATCTTGGTGCAATACACCTGTATATTTGAGTTTTACTAAGTTTTTAGGATCTGCGCTTTTTCTCCTTGAATACTATGGAAGCACTCTCTATCCGCTTCTCATTAATATCTCTATATTATTAATTTTTTGATTAATCTAGTCTTCTTCCATTTTTTAAGGTGACTTTCTTAGGGATCTATATTCATCTTTCCTACTTGTTCAATTTAACCTCGTCTTATGTCACTTGCTCATACAAATTTTTAATTGCTTATGATGACAAGTTCAATGCATTCTTTTTAACTGTTTCTAATTTTGTAACAGCTTCTAAAGTTCGTTTTTGTATGACATTGTGCTTATACATTCTGATATAATCTTTGGGCTGAAAACTCATGTATTCCTGTAGTGAGCACCAAATGTAAACTTTTAAATCTACTGCATAGGTTATAATGTGTGTTAATCCATAACTTTTTGATTATTATGAATTTAATACAATATGTTTGTTAGTGATACTAGTACAAGAAAAAGCATCCATATGAGATTTTAACAACCAGGTATAGCTCTTATACACAGGGTCCTCCTTAGGACAAGTAATGGCAACCTTCCTTCAACCCACTGTGAAGGTACTTGATGTATCCTTGCATTGTTGCTTAAACTATTTCATTAAGTTCAGAAATTCCAGAGGATTTGATTTCTTCCAGACAACAGGAAAAAACTATATCTTCAACTTTTTTCTATAGTTGACAACTATGGGCCAAAGGAAGTCTTCCTCACATTAGAGCTTCACCTACTATCATTAGGTTCAGTGGTTCCAAGCAAACTTCTCCTTACTCTCTTTTATGCGGTAGCCATGGAGAACTTGACAAGCAATATATATAAAGGATCATTATCCAACAACTCTGATCCCAAGAGCAATAATTACATAAACATATAAAAGATTAAATAAGTATGAGACTTGAAGAATTTTCCTTCGTTATGCTTTGATATTTAAAGATCAAGTAAATATATAGGGAATTCAGTTCACAATTCTTCTGTTGGTGCTCCAATTGGTATAGCAGCCATTGCAAATGAATTAACACTCCACGAATTGCACCAACAATGAATGAGGCATCTTATTATCCATCCACCTAGTTAGTATCCATCACCTACTATATTATGATCCACCATGGGTTGTGTTTGAAGGCAGCATGTCTCAAAGCTTTCATCCAGCCCCAGAGGATTATCCTTATCAGACTAGCAACCTGCTTTGGTAATGGGACCTTTTACTCATTAATAGCAGGGCACATTGCTTAAAAGTTTAACCAGTAAGTTGCTGTCAACAAAAGTGTTATCAACGCCCAGAACAATATACTCTTAATCAATTGGAACCAAATCTTTGATTAGTTGATACAAGCTTATTAAATTATTATTAGGTAAGTCAATAATAAAAAGACTTTTATTACCTTTTGAGGATCTTCTCGACCTTTTATTAGTAATCTGGCGGGGACTAAGCCCAGAAAATCAGTTAAAATTAATTAAAGATTTACACCAAACAATAGGTATAATGCATAATAATATATCCCACATCCACTAAAGGTAAATCACTCATAGCGGATAAGCAGATAATAGTATTATAGTTTACTAAAGTTGGATGATCTAAGCATACTGAAATCCTGACAATTGGAATGATGCAAATGTTAAAGATGTTGGAGTTGAGGGTGTTTTTTGGCGAGCCCTTACTAAGTTAGCTCCTCCACTGTGAAGCCAGTGGGGGATATCGTGTATGTTTGAATTTGCAGTTAGTGTACAATAATTCATCTCATGGTTACCTGTGAAGTGGAAGCGGGCTAATGAGACATCTATGTAGGGCCATGCCCCACCTGATCTCTATCTTCTCCAATTTAAGGAGGTTCATGTGCCTTTTACCTTATAAGAGTTAGTAGTGAGGGTAGCGCAAAATACAGTAAAGTTGTCTATCAGCAATCTTTTCAGTGTATTGCCATCTTTCATGATGCCTTTAGATTAAAGTTACCCATTTATGAATTCAATTGTCCTGAAGCTTTATTTACTGTTTTTCTCTTATTAACCAAGATAATCTGGCGCCAGATTTTCAGGACTCACAGTATGATTTCTTATGAATGAGGGTCCTTATTAAGCACTTTGAATCAGCATTACTTTCCTGTTACCTAAGAGGTTAGCAAAAAGTTCTTAAAGGATGTATCAACTGCCTCTGGGGCCACACGGTACGTTTAAAAGTTATGTCATTGGTTCAGGGTCTTTAGTAGGATTTCAAAATAACTACGTGATGACCAATTCAAGTAGGATTTTTCTGCCTGTGGGTTAGTTGGCGGTTAATAAGAGCCATATCAAGCTCCTAGACGTCTTATAAGTCGACCATATTTACTCTGAATCTACTATATTTGAACCACTAAATCTTCTACATTATCTTCTCATTTTCTGTTGTTTGTGTTACCTATCTTGAGTGTGTTGATAGGCTGCACATTGAACTGGTCATATATGGTAGAAAAGTGGGTAAAAATTTTCCATTGCGCATAGTATTAGATAGATTAAATATTGGCCCCTTATCTTCCTGGATTGTAAGATTTTTCCATAGGGGCTCCTGTGCTTTTTCTCGGGTTTAAAAAATCAGCTTGTGATGTGGGGTACCTGACATTTTTGTAATAAGTGACAAATCTTATAGTAATCCTATTGTATTCTAGCTCTCAGTGTTCTTTCAGACAATTTGAAGTTTGAATAAGTAAGAAGAATATCCAAGGGTGAATAGTTTAATCAATATTAAAACCTGAGTCAATTTTTCAGTGAAATAGTTACAATTGCAGAAATAAATTTACTTCTAACCCTTGGCCAAAGTGCTTAAATTTAATTAAGAAGGTCCCTTCAATCCCCAAGCGGAATAGGTGAACTAATGAGGAAGCTCACTCATACAATATTTTGAATTTAGTGCTACCATCTAAGAGAAAACAACACCCTTCTATAGACTTAAGGGAGTTCCAAAGGATAAAAATATTTTTTCATTAATCAGGAATTTAGAAATCCTTTAAGGGACTAAAATGAGAAAATTATCATGGTGGGTAATTGGTTAGAATATATAAGTCATTTCTACATGGATTCATAACACATGCTGCTAACCAATCACTTAGGACGAGCCATATCAGAGTGAAAGACTTTAGAGATCCTGATAGGTAAATTTTACTAATTAAAGATGGTCCCCTCAATCATAAATGTTATACTTTGGATTCAAATCTCATCCCATTGAATAAAACATACTGAAATCAAATATATAATCAATATGAGTCTCAACCTCAGATTTATTTGAACAAACGCAAATATTGACAAGTCATAGGAAGCATATTTGAAATCTTGATGATGCATCAATTTCATTATTGGCATTCCAAGTATCGCCATGGGTAACTAACCCCTGAAGCCTAGGCACTCTTGAAGACCTAAATTAATCTGAAATTTCCTTTATATGAAAGTATCGCGTGACCATACTCTTGAACCAGTCAATGACTATAGGGGTTTTCTGAAAGTGGGGTATAGAATTCCTAAGTTTTTATTAAAATAAGTATCAAATCTCACACCCATCTAATTGTAAACACAAAGCATGTTTGTGGTCTACTTTCTACTCTTAAACGTTTGAACAGCTGCCAAGCTTCTTAGCACTCCTGCAATCTGTTGTACTATTGTAATCCTGCAGCTAAGTACCTGCAAGCAGCTCCTTGCTTTGTAAAAAGCGGTCATATGGGCTTGCTACAAGATAAGCAATTCATGTTATCCCTGCTTATGGATTTCTGAAGTTTTTGTTGAGCGAGTCCTTTAAAAAGAAATAAGATTATCAGTCGTTATAGCTTCAGTAGGATTCCTAGTGGGATTATTCTTCATTAGGGCAAGTAAGAACTTTGGCAAAATAGTTTTAGATAGGATGTGTTGGAAAGCGTACTTTATTTACTTATGTTGGGGGCATATATCATCTTTTCTAAGACAATATTTGTTCCAGATATTGTGCCCTTTGAGCAGCAAAATCTTTTTTAACTTTGAGGGAACTTTGTCCTTAGTTTAGGAACTAGCCAAATTTTTTTGACTATATGTGTGAGTTTATGAGTCTGAAAGGTCCTTTGGTATTTAGTTAATCAAGTTATGATCAATGATTCATCAATCAGTATTTTCCGTTGACCAAGGTTCACTCATTGCTAACTCAGCTTGTATCCAAAATATTTTGACCAATGTCTCCCAATAATACTCTTCAATATCTTATTGTAGGGCATTATATGTTATATTTTGATGGTTGACTCAAAAATAAACTCTTCTAGAAGATCATCAATGCAGATAGGTTACTCCCTTTGTTAGATTCCTTATCCTTCCTGATATATCTGCATAATCTGTTAAATCATATTTAGCTCAAAACGCCTTGATTGCGCTTAAATATCCCAATTATCATAGCTATCAATAACTATGAAATATTTTTAATATGGCCAATTATGGGACCCACTTGGGTGAATCAAGTAGTTTTACGGCACAAACTTAATTTGCACTCACAAATTTAATGCAATCACAATTAATGTATAATGCTTTTTTCATTTTGATCCTTGTAGATTGGCATGTTAGTACTTGCTTATGGACAACCCAATTAGAGAGTACCTAGTACTATTGTGAGGCCTGCTGACACCCAATTAGGAGTGCATCATTATTTGATTTTTATAATGCCTTTTCCCCATTTTATTGTATTTTGTCAGATTTATGATAAAACAATATCAGGCTAAATGTAAAGAGTATATATACCACTAATGTTCTAACATTGTGGCTAATAATTTTCCAAATTATGAGAGTAGAAGTGCCTCCAATTGGGCTGAAATAATTGTATTTAAGTTAAAAAAAGCGCCAAATTAACTTGGAGAACTTTATAGCCACTGTCATAAACCATAGAGGATTGACATGGATTTAATGAATTCATCTATTAGATGAGTATGGCCAGGAGATGTCCTAGAGGTATAAAATACTGGCGCTTGGCCTACTAATAAATCATCATCTTTCCATCTTACATCTGATCATTATATCATCGTCATCTAATATAACTTCATAATAAAAGTGTAGACAAGCGTTAAGAGGATTTTGCCATTCTTAAATGCATCAGGAGAGTTCCTAATTGCAGAGAGATAAAATACCCAGAAGAGACCAGAAGGGTCAATTACTATTGTAAGAGCTTTGTGAGCTTCAGAACGGTTTGGAAACACCATAAGACTCAGCAAAATAAAGGTTGAATTGGCCAAAACTCTTCCTGTATATTAAAGCAGGAGTATATTTAATAAGCTAGTATATACTTAGACTTAACAATATCTTTGAATGAATCTTCCTTGAACTCAAATGACATCTGTTCCCATTAGACAGAAGCAATGGAGTATTCAGTCCTATGACGGGAAATCACTTGATAGTTTCCAGACCATAGTGTATCAAGCATGTGCTCTTCCCAAGTTCTGGGGTGGTAGAAGTTTATTAAATCTTCTAATTGATACTCAAGCAAAGCAAGCTTTCATTGTTGGATTGTTTGATCTCTCTTTTGATAATAGTTCCTGAGGACTTTTCCACAAGAAAATATAACCTAAAAATCCCATTGTCAATCTTCTAGTATCTAATATGCGATATTAGTAGTAGAGATTCCAGTATGAGATATACATTGGAGGGTAACATGAGATCCCAGTCATAAAGGATCTTAAACAGGGACATCTTGAAGATACTATGATAGCTTACTTGATAAGATATCAAGGCTCTTCAAAATTATACCCCTCAGGATAGATTAATATGTACCATCTTACAAATTATAGAGATAAGAGTACCATTCGCTCTCTCCAGTGCCCTGTTGATAGAAAGATGGTAGGGTAATAAAATCATGATAAGTTCAAATAATGATTTGAGTTTGGTCACCACCTTGTAATGGTGAGACACTCTTTTAACTAGCATATTATCTTAATCTAAACCTAAAGTTTATCAAGGGGATAATAACTAAAGGGACATCACCCTAAAACACAGAATTTTTTAGAATTACAATTCATGACTTTTTAATTGATATTAAATTGTCTGAAGTCATTAAACTGTTTTCAAGATTTGAAGACAGAACTTAAAAAACATTTGCTAAAATAATTGTCAAACCAAAAAATGCCTCTGCAAAGCTAAATTTATTGCTAGTTGAAAGCGCGCAAACAAGGTAAAGTCAAACTGGAGAAATCTCTAGTTTGGCTTCTAGATCTTTATCTGCAACAATAAAGCACAACTATATTACAAATTTAACTTCTATTATATAAAAACTACATTCTGATGAAGACAGAGATAATGTTCATCCAGGTGATTGCCTCACTCTATTCTCTTACTTTGGACCAGAGTTTGTTACCTGGAACCAGTATTTTTCTACCATTTCCGCGGTGTTCAAATAAATTTAACCAACTATTCATTTCCAAGGATGGATGCTAGGTATTATATCTATAGTATGGTCTATGTCGTTGATAATAATAACTTGCTTATTTTTTTACTAATGGTGTGAACAAGTGTGTTACACCCCAGAGATACAAAACTTGTACCATTATTCAATAGATGACTTCTGAGCTACCATGCAGGGTGTAGACTTGCTTGAGTAGGAAGAAGTGGTAGCTTTGATTGTTAGGGTTTTTCAATAATAAATATGCATATTCTCATAGAGTGCTTTATTGCGATGAAATAGCGGTGATCACGTGTTCTAATTTGCACTTAGGTGTCAAATATCTAATGCATAGGTTTTCATACTCATATTAATAAGTGCTGTTTGAGGGCAAGAAATTAGTAAATTTGTAAGAAAGACATGTTTTAGAAAGAGTTATCTTTTAGAAAGAACAAACAAAGCACAATGTAGTTTTGGGTACTGAAAAAGGCTAAATGGCCTGCTATCCTAACTGCTCTTTGTGCTAGGTTCTTCTCCAGAAACATAGAGAAAAAGATCCCCTTACCTTAGAATTCAGTCCAGATATGCCCTTCCCTCAAGTAATCGTATTGGTGCATCTTATGTATAGCAAGCGGCACACAAAAGTAGTAGACTATCAAAAATATTACTAAATTATTATCATGGAGAAATTTACTAGTGCTTAACAGTTTATAATTTAGCTGTGATCAACTGATTGCGTTTGAAGTTCTGACATATGCCTCAATAAAAATATAAATCCTTGTAATGAATATGTTAAGCCAGCGTGAGGGACAAAATAGAGATTAAAGATATAAATATTTAGGATCAGATGTAGATGCCAAGGCCAGGAGTCAAAGCGATTATTAGGTTAATTAGTAGATTTTTCACTTACAGGGTTATGGGATTTGATCTGACGTACATATAAGTCCACAGCTTTGAGGCGAAAGTACCAAAAGTAAACTAATACTACCTTGGCCACACCTTAGGAAGTTGAGGGCCATGCACTTGAGACTCCATACGCCATCAAATCCTATCTTTAATTTTAAGATCAATATCTAGTTATTATTATATATTGCATTGGATGATGGTTGGTCAACCCAATTGCACCATCCCTCACTTGACCAAAAATCAGGTAACAAAGATATATGGGGCCAGATCAATTTTTTGGAGTTAGAAGCTGGAGGATCAGAGTTCAAATAGTTCTTATTCAGAGACTTAGCATGCACACTATCATTAAGATGGACCTTAGTAGAATCCTCTAGAGTTTAGGCATCTTTATATATTTTCTCTATGATCTCAAATGGTTCTTTCTAAAGGTGCGCTAGTTTGTTGGTCCTTCCAAACCCAAGGTTGTCATAATACCAAGCCAATTCCCCTACACTAAAATTAGGTAAGGTCCAGCAGTATTTGTTTTCACGTGATCTATACTTGACCTTCTGAGCCAGAGCATTTGAGTAAACAGAACTTTCAACTTTTTTAAAGTTCGCGCAAGCTTATCATTGTATCTACTAGGACTCATATTCTCCTCTGCAACACAAAGATACAAAAGTTGGGCCGCGCGTCTGCTTCCCATGTAGTAAAGCAAATGGAATTCCTCATGGCTGAACGATATGCAATATTGTAATAAAATATGGCGGAAAGTAGGAAATGGTTCCAATTGGATGCTTTGCCTGTAACTAACTTACATAGAATCCCCAATAGAAAACCGTTCAATCATTCAATGGTGCCATTGATTTCCAGGTGATAGGGCTTAGATATAACCCCTCATATACCCATTATATCATTAAGCTTAGAAAGCATTTGGAACATAAAATTGGCTGTACATATTATCAGAAATTGAAAGCATTTTTAATAAATAACATCTTCAAGAATGAACTTATCTGTAGTCATGACCCCAAGTCCCTGGCTGCCTTAGCCTCCACCCAATTGGCTAGGTGATCAATGGCCATAATGATATTTAAACTGACCGTGTGTGTTGGTCAAAGGCCCCAAAACGTCCATAGACAGCTTGCCAGGCAAAATTGGATCTAAACAATTGATACAATGTGGCTTTCTGATAGGGAGCCTCAGCTAGGAACTTGTGGAAACAGTTAGGGTCTCGTGGGTATCATATGATATGGAATTTCGATAATAATATGATCAATGTAAACTTTTGATTATATCTACCGCGACTTCCTTGTCTTATGAGCATCAATAATCAAATCTTCCAACTGGGTAGGCTTAGAGAACAAAAAGGGCTAGTCAAGAATAACTTTATACAGTTTCCCATCTTCTACAAAAGTGTATTTTGTGACTTTATCCACCAATTGTTGAATATTGATAGGCTCATTACCATATTGCTGTGTAAATAATTCTATTATATATTTCATTTTCCTTATCAGCCAATAAGGCTACAGTATGAAACTGAGAAAGTCTATCCACATTTTGATTCTTGATAATGGGTCAGTGTTAAATTCAAAATCTAATCTTATAAATTTAAAGGCCCAGCGGGACAACCGTCCTTCAGGCTCTTTTAGATTCTGAAACCAGTGCAAAGAATCATCTTCAGTTGCAACAAAAAATGCGCGCCAAAGATATAAACCTGAAATTTTTATAGGCTTAAATGACAGTGAGATAACCTTTTCAGTAAAAGTATAACTTTGTTCATGTATATCCAGTGTTCTAATGCTGTAAGGGACGCGGTGTTCCCCCCTCATTATTGAGCTGAAATAACACCGCCCCTATGGAAGTGAAGGTTGCATCTGTCTTTATAATGAATGATTTATCATATCTCAGATACTCAGTATTGATGCTTTGGTTAGGTAAAGCCATATTTGATCAAAGGCAAGTTGACAGTCTTTCATCCATCAGAAAGGAACCCCAGTTCTTGAAAAGGTGAAATAAAGGCTCACTTATTTTGCTAAAGTTATTCATGAACTAGCAATAATAGCTTATCATCCTCAAAAACCTATTTCTCATGCTTGCTACTTTGTTATGACTTTTTTGATAGCCTCAAACTTATTGGGTTGGGGCTATAAGCCTTGTTTGTTAATAACAAACCCCAGATACTCAAGTTGTTCATGAAAGAATAGTACTTATGATGTTCAATTTTTCATTGCTCGAGCTAACTGGAAGAAAACTTTCTCTAAGTGTTGTAAATGGTCCATAAATGTTCTGGAAAAATAATAAACATCTAGATACACTAACACAAAGAAGATTTTTAATCCTACAATATGCTTTCCAAAGCACGCTGGAATATCACAGGGGCGTTATACAGCCTTTGCGGCATCCTAGTGGGCAGAAATAGACCCTGAGTAGTGATCATATCGCACTTCTCTTTGTTCCTCCTTTGGCAGCTCAAATCACCAATATCTAGAAATTAAAACCATAGAAGAAAAATACTATGCACCACCTGAACAGTCTAATGCATTTTCAACATAGGGTAAAGGTTAAGATTTTTCTTGGTTATATTGTTGAGCTTTTGATTTTTATTCAAATTCAAATTTATTTGAGGTACGCCAACCAGGGGACGGACAGTACCAAATCACAACACCAAAAACAAACAAAAATAAAACTATTGACCAAGTGGGAAGCGAAAACTGCTAACCCACCATGGCAGAGGGTGAGGAGGGGTTGGGGGGTTGGTCCTCAGAAAGACCCGCCCAATCATGGGATATTGGTTACAGTATCAGACCATAGCAGAGATCCAGGGCGTTGGGGCATCCGCATAGTGGGGGTGGAGGTCAGCGTAGTAAGAGTTTTCCACTTCCTCATCAAGATGATTATGGGAAAGTGATTCAACAAAAGCTGCAAGGAGAATTTCAGCTTCTTTTCAGTCTTCAGGAAGTTGGGAAAAAAGGGAGACACTGTGGTGGGTGATTTTGGCTGAGGGGTTGAATGAAGCAAGCATTGCGACATTCATAACAGCAACTTCAGCATCATCAAATAGTTTTGAGATGTCACTGCAGATGGATTTAGGTAAGTCGGGGGGGAAGAAGAGGGTGGGCAGGCAATGCTGGAACTGAGCCACTGACTGGGCCACTGTGGTGCGTAGTTTCAGGCACTGAGGAGAGGCCACCGCAGCTAAGGCGAGCTGATGGTCACTTTGGAAGGGGGCTGTATTGGGCAGAGGAAGGAAATGGCGAGGGGTAGGGGTTTCATCGAAGTCAGGAAGGAAAAATTCCTCCTGACCATAATCAAATTTACAGAGAGGTTGACCTGTATGCTTACTAATGAGGACATTACCTGATTCGTCAAACTCAGCCAATAGATCCCAAGGATTTTGGTTCACAGGAAAAGTGGCATTCAAATTCTGGTGGGTGGGATTGGGCGAATGGGCAGCTGCTTGGGTGCCAATGGTGGTCCAAGCATTGCTCTGATTGGCTGGGGTGAATTTAGGTGGGAGAATGAGGCTGGAGGTTTTGGGGGGCTGATTTTCCATGCAGGCCCACTGAACGAGTTTAGAGGGTGG
The DNA here is from genome assembly GCA_022478985.1 of Massospora cicadina. Taxonomy (NCBI): domain Eukaryota; kingdom Fungi; phylum Entomophthoromycota; class Entomophthoromycetes; order Entomophthorales; family Entomophthoraceae; genus Massospora; species Massospora cicadina. The sequence goes on from JAKSZP010005462.1 coordinate 99,407, forward strand.
GAGGGGGCAGCAAAGCGCCCCATACTGAACCCCCAGAGGGGGGCTCAGAAGCCGCAGCAGCGGAAGTGGCCTGAGGGCACACTTTTTTTGCATGGTTGAGGCCAAAGCAGAGGGAACAAATCTGCTGACCATTATTGACCCAAGCCCAAAAGAAATGATCAGGCGCCGCAGCCACACTAGCGTGGGGTGGGATCTGTTGGGCTATGGCAGGGTGGTGTGGGATGATGGTGGCAGTTGCGCGAGGAGCATCAAGGTGCTCCGCACCAGATGGAATGGCAAAGATGAGGTTGGGCTGAGTGCCATAAGCCATAAGCCCCGTGACCAAATGGTTATACAAAACCTGGGGTGGGAGGTGGGATGGGAGATTTGCGAAGGATACCACCAGGGTGGTGTCTGAAGGGAGGCGAGTATGGGTTTTGGGAATGGGGGTATTTTTATAAATTAGAAGATTTTGCGCTGCTGCTTCAGCGTCCTCCTCAGATTGGAACCCGATGTCAAAGTAGCCCTTAAAAGGGCAGAAGTCTATAAAGCCAGCTGGCACAAAGGCCGCAGTGGCTAGGTCAATAATTGCCTTATTGGCATATGGGAATAAACGCCCATAGTCCACTCTGAGGCAATAGTGAATGGCAGAACGAGGGAGGCCGAGAGGATGGGGGCAAGAAGGGTGGACGCGCGCCAGGTGGAGCGCTAAGTCCCATGGGGGGACAAAATGGCTGGATGCAGTGGGCGGGCTTTTTGAGCCCATTTGAACGCGCTTGCCCGCGGGGCAGAAAATGCTAGGTGGGGGTGCACCGCTGCCCCACTCCAGGGTGGCAGGCGGCGGAGCTGAGGACATCAAAGAATAGGGTTGGGCAGACGGTTTTTGATAAATAAAAACTTAAATTTAAAATTGCTCAAAAGTGACTTTGAGCGGTAAAAGAAAGTTTTCCAAGTCAAACCTCAGTTTTTGATATTTAAGTACCACTCAAGTTTAACCTATCCTTCTTATATAACTAGTAATTGGGGTGGCCCAAGGACTTTTAGAGAGCAATAATATCCCCTGATGCACAAGTTAATTTATTTCTTGACCAACGACTTCATCTGTTACCTTGGAATGCTAAATAGGATGAAGGTAAATTATCAGATTATAACTAGTATTAAAATTGATGCAACACTTCATGTGCACACCCCAAATAATAGTCTTCTTTCGCAAAAATTATACCAACATTTTTAAATAAGGCCTGCGCCTGGTACTTTCACTCTTCAGTCAACCTAGAAAAGCATTCTCGTGGTATCAGCAAACATACAAATTATTGTTCGTTGTCCTCAAGCTCCTTTTCCTCCAGATTCCAAATTCGTGGATATCTAAAACCTCTTCAACAGGTAGGATATGAACAAAAGCAACTACCTGATGTCGCTTAACTGCCACAGAATAAGGATAAAGGTTAGCTAAAAGCACCTGAATTTCACCTAGATCTAGTAGAACAGATCCAGGCCAATGACCAGATCTAACTTAGATCAATCAAGGGGGCTTATCTTAATCATATAATCCTTGGGGCTTGGTTAAGGCAATATATTCCCGTTATATCTTGATGACACGCTGGAATGATTATGGTATGGTTAGCATGTATGGGAGTGCCGTTTGATTCTACACTCTATGTCAGTAAATCCTGGGTATGGCCACTTAGCATCTGATAAGGAATTGGTGCTATAACATTCGTTGTACACAATGTATCAAACCCTTGCTTTGGGGTCGCCAGGCTACATCCTTCCTATTATAAAGAATTGGAGGAGTTTGTCCCAGGAATTTTAAATTATTCTCCTCAAAATCAGCTTTGACCCCTATTAACTCAAAAAAGTCCCAATTAAAAGCCATAATTTTGATTCAGGAACACAATAGATAATGCGAAAATCTCTAAGGAGCTAAAACGCAGTGGTAACACACCTTACGCTCCTTCTGAAGTCATGGTCTGAAACAGGGGCCTATATAAATTGTGATGATCTATGTCTGGATCAAGCCCCAGTTTTTTTCACTGGTCAAGTGGAAACAGTAATCATTGGTGCCTCACTGTCTACAATAGCCCAGACTTTGAGCTTATTCACATTTATATCAATATAATTACACTCAGAAAAATAAGTATCAGTAGGATTTATTGCAAGGACGTTTATTTTGTCCACTTGACCTAAAAAATTCTGAAGTTCTTTGCAATACTGAGGACTGGACCCCTTCAAGGCCTCAATAGGCACTGCCGCTTAAACCCCAGTCAATTTAGGGAACACTTTAGAAGGAGTTGGAAACTCAATTGGTTCCAACTGTTGAAAATATGGTTTCAATACTACTTCTTCCACTGACTTTGTGGCACTTTTTTCTTGTGGCAGGTGGTCACCACTATGCTATTATATGTTAACACTGGAACTGATGAAGGTGGATTGGCGTATTACCCATTTGTCTCACAGGAGAGAGTTTTGGTGAGTTATTATTACTGGGTTTTTTTTAGAAGAAGCAGAAATTCTAAAATTCTACTCCGCCCTGTCTTTTCCCATTTTTTCATGATTCACATGGTTAACAGCATTAACCTGGGGTTTAGAGCTTAATTAGGACAAGGGTTAGCATAATGGACCAATTTTTGCAGTAATACCAAGTATATCTGGCTAACATCAGACTTTGCCAGACGTGGGCCATATGGCGGAGGTAATTTTTTTGGGGAAATAGCCTGAGGCCGTAGTTTTCAAGGCTCTCAATAACTCTTGTTGAGTGCAAAAAGTGAAATGCAACGCTGAAATGATTCTTTATACGAGTATTATTATTATCTTCATTAAACATTGAAATCATTACCCAAAACAATTCTTGGTAAGGCTCACATGTATGACGTAGAGTTATATGTGCATAAAAATCATTGATAATGTTAGCACCTGTTAGTGCTTGTGTTCTAAATAAAAATGCTTTGCAAAAGTTTTTATGGTTTCATCTCTATCAAAAAAATGTCAAGGAACTCAGTCTTGCTTGTGGTCATCTGTTCCGCCCTACCAAACTTCTTAATGAAAAGGTCCTTGGCATTGCAATAGAGCACCAATATTCTGTAATCTAGCTATAACTAACTCCCGGCTTTCTGAGTCCAGCAAGTTCATTACTGTCACCAACTTAGCGTTCTTATATGCCCAAGCGAATAATAATCTCAAAGAGACTAATGAAATTGTGCGCATTTGTTTTTTGTTAAAATTTGTTAAGTTGATAGAGTTGATATGAATGGGAGGTTCATGATGGTAGGGCATTGATCCCTGTGTTGCTCCTAGATGACTTTCCTGAATGATAAAGATGAGACGTAGGCAAAAACTGGCATTGACCTTCCAGAGCAGCACATATAGAGGTGCTTAAAGGATCCGGCGTAGGATTACAGTGGGTTTGCATGCAGGTTGGATCAGGGGTCTAAAATTAATCAAATTGAAAGCTTGGGGAGGTGTCATCATATTATCTTAATGAGTTAACGCCCCAACGCCTATAGCTGAGGTAATGACCATAGGCACTTCAAGCGATCCTCACGCCTAATTTCATTTGATATTCTCTTCCAGCGGAAAAGCTTCAGGCTCATCATTAATATAAGCGCCTTGAGCGGCTGATTGGCTATGAGAATAGTCCTGAAAAGTATTTTCCATGGAAGCTTTCCGCCTGCAACAAAATATCTATATTATCAACTTTTTGGGTAGTGCCCAGAGATTCTGCTTTCGTGTTAATATTTTCATACACTAGGGACCAGGACTTCTGGCCCTGGGTTTTTACATCATGTTGTAAATCCTCCATGATTTTGTACAAATCTGTATTGGAGTAAACAGCTCCGGTCATATCTGCATCTAAATCCTCAAGGTAGCTCTGATGCATTTTTGATTTTAGATAATTCTTTCACTTGACGATTTTGGACAATTATAATATCAGAGAGTTAGCTAACGTGGGAATTAGAAAAGCCGCACATACTTAAAAAATGTCATCAATATGATTCTGCTGGGCTGATGGAGTGACCCTTTTATCTTCAGCACTTTGCACTACTGCCACCAGAGGAATCATTCCACGGAGTTGACAAGATTCATAATTGATTAAAACAAACTCTATGGAACAAAATGTTGAGCCCCTTGTAGTGAGCACCACAATGTCTAAATCAGTGCTTGGGGGGCAAACCTCAAAGGCATTTGTTGTTATACTAAAATAATATGTACCATTTGAGGACAGTAACTTTAAACATGCAAGAAAGACATGTTTTAGAAAGAGTTATCTTTTATTTGAAAAGCAACAAAGCACAATGAAGTATCAGGTACTGACAAAGGCTCAATGGCTCACTATCATCTCTGCACTTAATGCTAGGTTCTTCTCCAGCAACATAGAAAAAAGGTCTCCTTACCATAAAATTCAGTCCAGATATGCCCCTTCTGCTAGCGTTCCTATTGGTGCATTTTATAAATACTAAGAAGCACTCAAAAGTGGTAGACTAGCAAAATATAATCTAAACCAGGATAATGGAGCGAATCACTATGGCTCAATAGATTACATTGTAGTCACAATTAACCAGTTGCAGTTGATTTTCTGGAGTATGCTGTAATAAAAAGGCAATCCTCGTTACAAATACATTATTCTGTGATGAGGGACAAAGTAGAGGCTAAAGAGATAGATATTAAGAAGCAGATATAAATGCCTTGCCAGGAGATAAAGCGATTATTAAGTTGATGAAGTAGATTTTGAACTAGTAGGGTATTAGATTTTATCTGACTTACATATAAATCCACAGCGCTGAAGCAAAACCACCAAAATTAATTTAATACAACTTTGGCCCCTCCTTATGAAGTTGAGGGCCATGCGCTCAATACTCCTTACTCCATCAAATTCTATCTCTAATTATTAGTTAAATATATAATTATTAAAATATTACACAAAATGATGGTTGATCAAGCAACTTGCAGCACCATAAAATGTTGGATTAGGATCAATTTATTTTTATTAATAAATTAGCAAATGGCTAATTTAGCCCCACAACTGGATGCTGATAAATCGGGTTAGGAGGATGACAGTTCTTACATATGAGACAGAAATTTATAACAATATGGATGTAATTAATTATGCCTTAATAATAACAATACTTGAGCCACTAGTAGGTCTCCTAAAAAGTGCCATGGCCTATGATATTTGCACTTTATTTATGCTATAGTTCCTGTTTAAGGGGCATATGTAGGGTAACCATGCCATTCTAAAACGTTTGTATAGTAATTGTTCCTCATTATGAGTCTAATCAGACATCATCTCAATCTCTCTTGAACTTTGGGGGCTTCTTGATCCCAAACCTTGGGCTATCCAATCATATCATAATTCTGGTCTTCTTCAGAAGCATACATTGTTAGTATAGGTAAATGGGCCAGCTGATTGACAATCTAATATATCTCTCATATGATGGATGATTAAGATCATAAATATGTAGAGTGAGAGACCGTTTAGCAAGGTGCACATTGGGATCCTTCATCCGTTGCAACCACTTTAGTGAGGCATTAATTGCATAATAGCAAAATGTTTATTATATAATAATGAAAAGAAATGGCTAGGAGGCTAGTACTATAGCTTGACATGCGCATTACAAAATGCTGTTATTTCTATCCTCATTGGTCAGGGTCTCATAGATTAGCAAAGGGGTGATTATATGGTTAGAATTGATTTACCAAAATATCCCTAATTGCACTAATATTGGAAATACAAAACAACATGAAGGGCTTATAAACTTAGTGTACCCAATATAGGGCCTTAAAAAGGGCAAACTCAAGGTGTCTAAGGCCTATTGTAATAATTCTTTCTAGTAAGTTCAGATCTTTTTGTGGAGTAATAAACCAAAAACTTAGCAAGCCTGGAAAATTGGATAACAAATTGACAATAATACCCAGACATACCATGAAAGACTTATTTATTGCATAAACTGTTCAGGAAAGACATCTATTTTATGGCAATAACTTTATCAGTCAATAGTCAGATTACTTCATGAGTAACATTGTGACGCAAAAAACATCTATTTATGGAAGACTTCAATTTGGATGGCTTTAATTTTGTGGAGGCTACTAATATTTGATCAAAGACTATTTCTTTGGTGCTCAATTTGTTCATTAAAGGAGCAAGGAAAACCGTGGCGTCATCTTATATCATTATACATGACATTTTAGGTCAACTACCATGTCGTCCAATGCTCTTATGCAGGCTTCAAGGGCGTTGCATAACTTTGTAGTTAAACATAGGCTTAATACTTCTTTGCTAGAAAGCACACACTTGTCTATATCCTCAGAAGTAATTTATTTTGCTGATAACATCTGGCAAGGTCCATGGCATAGAAGAATTGGAATTCTGAAAATAGCCATAGGAAGTAATCAATTTATGGAAGTGAGTAGCTGTCTCCTATTTTTGCGTTCAGCCATCAGTAATCCATCACCACTTGGTGACCTCCATACTCCCTTGTGGATTAATAGTGGCGAGGCTCATGGGATATGAGAGTGCTTCAACATCCCACATTCTAATAACTGCTTGATTATACAGTTACTTGGGCTTTCCTGACCTTAGTTATATAGTATGACCTAGCCCAGATAGGTTGAGAATCACCAATCTTTATTTTTTTGTTGATCTACATAAATTATCCTAAAGTTGTTGAAACTTTTGTAAATATGTAAGCATATCCAATTATTAGGGAGTCTTCCAACTGTAGTTGTTCAGTAGCATGGTATCACCAAACATCACCTCAACACGTGCAATGAGGGTAGGTTCACCTATTTCCAAGGCATTTAAGGTTCCACAATCAGTGATGAATCCAATTTAATTATTAGGTAGGGTCTAAACATAGATTATATGCTCGTTATGAGTCACAGTCTGAGGCTGATTGGTAAACTTTGTTGACAGAATGTTAAAAGGTTCATAATTTGTGTCTAATATTCCTGGACAAATTAACGGTTCAGATTTTTAGTTTTTAAGTAAATGAAATTCAAATCTATGTTATTTGGGTACTTGGAGATGACTAATGAGAACAACTATGCTGGCATATTTGATTAAGAGATTTATTATCCTCAGGGTGGTACTTAATAACAGAATATCTTCTGAGAGGCGATGGCTAGGCACATTTGCTTCAGTAAGGTCTGCATATATGGTAACTATCCTGGGTTACAGCTGCTATTGCTTTGTCAATACTAGTTGAAGAAACGTAAAAATGTATGCTATTATAAAAAATTGAATTCAGCATAATCTTTATAAAAAAAGATGGTACCATTAAAGTACCAGAAAAGATTTAGGAATGTGATGAGTGATAGGCAAATACAACATGGGAAGGTGGAAGGAGATTCATGGATGCAGGAAGTGATGTTTTAGTCCAGTTTTGGAGTTTGAGTATAAAAGATTAATTATTGAATGCTGGAAAGAGCAAAAGTGGTAACACAGTAAAGCGGTTCCCATTATCTGCTATTTTGGACCAACAGATGGTAAATTAGAGTAGTTGACATAAGGTTGTCAATGGGGTGAATAGGAGAGTTAAACGTTGAATTCAATTTCAGGATTAATCAAGATATTATGTTGGCTCAAGCATTCTTCCTTATCTTACAACTAATTGAGCACTATGGGGCGAATTATCCATAATTCGTTGGGTTGTGGACTTGGCGTTATTAGAGAGATGTTTGATTTTTAAAATTTTTAATGTTTTTGGGCCTTAGGCTTAATATAACATCAATCTATAAATAATAATAAAGTTTTTCAGACATTTGGCCTGATAAAGCATTGATTAATAGTTAAATAATTATGTTTTAAGGCTTTAGTCCTGAGAAAGTATTGATCAATAGTTAGAAAAATAATAAAGGTAAGCAAGATTAAAGAAAATAATTAGTGTTGAATCTTGGCGATTTAGTATGTACTCACTAAAGGGGTTTTTACACAGGGTTTCCCCCATTGAACAATTAGAACAGTCAATATGATGATCTCCAGTTCCTTGATACTCTTGTAACCACCTAATTTTATAATAAACATGGGAACAACTCCCAATCACTTCTTTATTAAAATATATCTTTTAGCGGATCCTTCCCTAGTCTGCTCTCTTCCTTTTTCTTCTTTCTTCACTTTTTCCAAGACTAATTCAACAGTCCCCTCATTTTACTGATATCTCAGCGGCCTCCATTGGTACCAACTCTTCCACTTAGTTTATTCATGTTGCCATCTTTTCTTTGGTTTTGGCTTATTATTCTTTAATTATTTATTACCTTGATTTGAGGCGATCCAAAACCCTTTTGTCAAATGTTGACATTGCCTTATCACCCTATTTGACCAATTTCCCAATGATCTCGATATTGCCTTATTTCAAAGCGCTTACATTACCATTACAAGTTTGATTCCAACAGATTCCATTCATTTCGCCTTATCAACTTAGGGCTTATCATCCAGTAATATTGGAATTGCAATAATTAGTATTTTAGAAACTAAAAGTTGAGGCTTCACATAACCTAGGGCAAAGCCTGACACATTTTAAAATGGGTCAGCTTCCTCAGGAGACTTCCAGTAGATGAATTGAGAATATAGTAACTTGGATTCCAGATCCAATAAAAGTTGAGACTAAGTAGTGTAGACAACCATGTTGATAAGATAGTTGTGCATCCCTTCATTAGCATCACCCACGGGCGGGACAACTTTGTTATAGGACCAACAACTCAATATATGAGCCTTAAATAGAATTTATATACACCATTAAACAAAACTGAGGGTTTCTATTCCTTTTTTCTTTGGCATATACTGAATAGTAAGTGAGTTCAGTTTCCTAAAATGAAAAGATACAGATTCTTGTTACATTCCTTTGTATTGAGTACAAATAAGACTTGAGTGCATATGTGGAGGTCATAGCTATCATATTCTAGTATTCTAGCTGGATCAGATACTAATAAGGTTCCAATTTGTAGTGGCAAAACTAAGTAAGCTCCAAAAGATCTCGTTTAGGAAAGTCTGTAGGCTCTATATTCTAACCTTTAACTGTAATCAGGATCCTTCTTGATTCGCTTCATAAGGCGAGAGGAGATAATACTGACTGAGTAAATGAAAACATTGATGTCAAGTCTTTAGTATTATATGCCACTACTTCTACAAAAGTGACATCAAAGTTAAAGTGGGGGATTAAATAGATAACATTTGGTATAACAAGCTCATTGGGGGTGACATGGAGTTTCTTAAAGAAAAAATAAATGGAATCTTAGACTTTATTTAAACCTAATGTTTCAGGGATGTCACTCCCAACACAAGCGACCACTATGGCCACTTGGGCTTAGAGAATATCTAATATGATTCTGAGGAACACACTTGCCAGCATAGGGAACCTTGAGATCTATGCTGAAGCCGATTTTTCCTTTTCAAATTCTTTCTACAATGGCTCACCTTGAATAAAGAACCAATAATAGGTACAAGGGTCACGTTTGTTTCTGGTAATTAAGTTTTTAACCAACAGCAATAAAATGGGGTTAATCACCCTTAATTGAGTTTTGTGTGTCTCTAGTTTCAAAAGTTCCATATTGCTTCTTAGAGGTCTAGGATTGACTTGAAAAGCTTCTTTGCTTTTTAGAAGTGTATCCATATGTGTTAGTCAAAAGTGAAGGTATTTACCACCTCAGCTATCATATCATCCATTGTAACTCAATCAAAGGAAGCTATGACTTTGGCATCAGTAAAGAAACGGTTAGCAAAATTTGTATAAAATTCTCCTATCTTAGGTTTTATGCGCATAAAGGCCTTTTTGACATGGTCAGTTTGCTACCAAATTTTATAAAGAGGGCGTCTTCATTTAATCCCATATGGTAAATTCCTTAATAAGCATTATTATTTTTTGTATTACACAATTGAGGCAGGTTTGCAAATGCAAAACCTTTTTTATATTGGTTGCCAATTCCATAGCTGCTTCATACATGAATAAAAAAGTGGAACTTTTCCATGCCATGAACTTCTCCTATAAGGAGGTTTCAAAAAGCTGCAGATGCAGAATGGCGTGTACAACTGGAGTAGGAGGTTTCACATCTTCAGAAGTCTCAGTTCTAATTATAATGGTCTTCATGAAAATTTGACCAAAATAATGCCAAAAAATATTTGTGATCATCCTGTTGTTTTCTCCCCTCTTAATTACGTGGATTGTGATAATCTTGGTCCTTATAGTTTGATAGAGGTATAAAATTTTGGTAGCCTGTTTTTCACTTTTCTGAAGTATATATTCTTGATATTTTAGTTTCTAGAGTCTGGACTTTATTTGGTCCATCTTGGGATCCAAATAGTTTAATGGGTTTGTTGAATAGTAGTCACGTTTGAACACATTTACTGAATATCAGGGATCATGTTGTGAAGTGCTTCCTTAACCAACCTATAAAGAGTCAGTTCCCTATGATATCCATACAGACTATATGGCCAGCCCTCTAATTCTTATTCCAAAGCTTTATCTGGGACTCTGAATAAGTCTTAAAAGGTTCAATGTGCAGAGGGATTACAGGAGGTCCTTGGGGTTCTTTTGGACTAGTGGGGCAATCATGGCCTTTGGGTCTAGGGGACACTTCTGTAGGGATTTTAACCAGATGGATTTCTCCCATAGTATTTAAAAAAGAGTCTCAATTAGTCAGGAGTGATTGCCAAATAATATCCTAGTTTTGATCATTTTATTTTTAATATAGTTACTCATTTGTGCTCACCATTTGGTTGGATTGAGCTATCTCAAGGTATCAGGTATGATCCCTGTTAGCAATTATTGTTATGATTACTAATAATTTACGCTGAGGATTATTGACAATTTAAGCATATCAATTTAGGAGGATTTATCAGCAACTTACGCTAAGGATAATCTAATGTGCCAATTAATAAAGGTTTAATTGTGGAATGGCAATTTAACATTGAGGTGTTTGGGATCACTAGTGACTGATGCCAAGGATGATCAAATCATGTAATATTAGGGATTAGCTGACGATTTATCTAAAGGATAATCATATTGCAGCATAATTCCAATGGGTCCAATAGTCAAGCATGCAACGAACATTCCACTGACTTGAGTTCATAACTACTGATGACTAAGGCGAGGATTTTCAATGATAATATATAGCAATAATCTATATATATGATTAATCTTGCGACTGATGCAAAATTTTAATTGAATTAATATCTGGTGTTTGATTAGGATGAATTTTAAAGGAACGATTGCCAGAAAAGGTTGCTGATGATAGGGTTGGTTTGCCAGCAACAAAGGCTGATGATTTTTGATAGGCGGGCAGAAGATTGCTATGAAAACGCTTAAGTATAGATAACTTAAATTCCCTCATATTAAAGATCTTTCTCACGTCTACCTTTTATGATTGGAACAAGTTGCCTGTCTGTAAGGGTGGGCTGAAGATCCCCAAGTTTAGGTGCTGGGTGAGTGCACCTAAGGGTAGTAGCGCTACCAATCCCAATATCCAGATCTACAAGGAAGCCCCGCAGGGACTTTCTTAACTGGCCACCACAATGAAGAACTGATTGGGATTAACCCTGAGGGAACCCTCCATTATGTTGGATGATAGGTCATTGTTGAGCCTCCTGTGGGGTTAGTTGCGCCAAAGTGAAGATTTTAATTTGCCTGATTGAGGAGTTGCACTGCAGACTTGTAGTGAAATGTAGCCTTTTTTTATTTTATTTGAGGTGGGCTGACCTGGGGACAATACCACACCGATTAAGGGAAATCAAATGAATGGGAAAGTAGGATAAAATCTGGAAAACCTCCATGCGCGACATATGATAGGCCAGAAACTCCATGGACGGCCTTTGCTATTCGCTATCTCAGTTCAGGGCATTGGTGCGCAATGCCAACACAGTCTGTGTGTGTGTTATGTATGTGTGTATATATGTATGTATGTGTGTGTGTGTGTGTGTGTGTGTGTGTGTAATAATAATAATAATAATAATAATAATAATAATAATAATAATTGTCCCCTACCCAAAGTTCAAGTACCAGAATTGAACTCGGAGAGGCAGCGGTAGAGGTCCCTACTCTACCACTTGGGTATCCTCCCCTTGAAATGTAGCCTATGAAGGTGAAACAGAAAGGGTTAGCAGTCGTTATACTGTTGGCTGAGAACACTATTGGAGTTCCTAATATAGCAGACGTAAAATTTACAACACTTTCTTAATATAAATTTCATGGGTTAAAAGAAAATTAGTTTACTCTTTTAGATGTCAAATATTTAACTAAATCCTCAATCCAGATTTATAAGTTCATTTTTGTTCATTCAATTGCTTTCTTTGTTAGCCACAGCTTGTTCCATTTAAGGTATATGGCTGCTGAAGACTTTGATACTAGACAGGTAACTCTATTTTATAAATACCCACCAACTCCATTGTCAATTCATACAATCTAGCTTCTAACTATCAAATAATCTATAGCTATTTATAATGGCTTCTCATTTATTTTACTGAAATTAGAAGTATTTTATAATTTTGATAAATTGGGAATGGAGGTGTTTAATAAGTTAAAATTTTCTTTTAATTTTCATATGATGCATTCCCAAAAGTTACATATGAAGGTAGAGAGCAGAATAAATAAAGAGTTGGAGATAATCAATTTTAGTAACTCCCATTTCAGTGCTCAGAAGTGTTAATTTATTGTACAAGTTTATAAGGTTTTGGCAAATTTGGTTGAGCGGTTTTGGCTAGTCCTTCCTCCATGGTGTAAAGTTCCTTAAAGCAGATCTTCTACTTCTCATCTAGCTAAGATTATTGAATCTGATCTGTTGTATTGTCAAAGTCCATAAGGGTAAATCTCATTGACGCTCTAAATTTAACTCACTAACGCTAGAAAAGAAATTCTTAAATGTTAAGTATACTTAACTTTTTACTCTCAAACTCTCGCTCATTTGAATATAGTCATCTTATATGATATTATATATCATTGGGAAGGTAAATCCTCACCTGGTAGACTCAATGTGCCTGACAGGAAGTGCCAGTCTTAGATTTCCAAACTTTGGGGACCAGTTTTAAAGGCTATACAATTACTCTAAGTTATAGCTTCATTGGGTGTTGATACCTTAGTTAACCATATTATCCATCTCGCTTACATATTTTATGCATGTTGAAGATTGGAGATAACAATCTATTGTTTAGCGATGGTTGTCACCTATATTAACAGTCATAATTAACTAGAGGATGAGTACCAATGATTGGTTTTTATTAGTCTTTCAGCAGGGATCATCCCCAACTAGCTTTAAATAAGTAATACAATGAGGGCTTAAAAGCCAATATTCAGATTACTAATTGAATCACTAATGCAGAGGCGCTGAATAATTAGGGTCGTTTTTATGAAGCTACTGAAGCGTTTGACTCTTGTTCTAGCAGTTGTCTATAGTTGTAACTAAGCAACGCGGCCCTTATAAAATTGATGTCTGGTTCCTGACACTTAGAAATGGCTGCCAATCCGTAAAGATTACTCTTCTGATGATTAACTAAAGCTAAGAAATACTCCATGCTTAGAAGTTAATCCTAAGTGATAAAAGTTTTGAGAAAACAATCAGTTGATTTTTTGGTGAGTCAGCTGAGAAAAGTTGTTCGCCTTTTGCCTATGAAACCACTAGTTTTATATAATAAAAACCAGGATTTAACTGTTAATATTATCATATTTTGACTTCTAAATTGAAGAGTTGGAGGGAATAAATATATTAGTTGTCTTTTTCAACTTATAGTTTACCATAGTGGGGTTGAAGCCACTTACACTGAAGACCAACTTACTAGTATTGTAATACAACTAATGTCTTTATTATTTTACAAGTCCAAGCCTGTGCAGTAAACAAAAAAGTTTACAATGGGTTTTCTAATAAAATTAATTTCACTAGGAAAATGTTTACTTTTTAAAATGTAATACTAGATAAGATGTAGTATAGAGCTTAAAAAATCTAATCCAAGTTAGGGCTAATTATTATTTTTTAAGCCATGCTAATTACAGATATTGTTCTCTTTGGTTGGCAAGTTATTACCCCAATTTTTATAGAAGTTTTTGTTCTATGCATGGAAAATATACTTTTCTTTGAAATAAATGAGGGAGCTTAGTAATCTTTAAAATCCTTTGGTACTCTGTTTTTTAAGATTTGATCAATGGGTCATCCTTTAGCAGTTTTTGATTGACTAAGGTTTGGCTCATTGATGACTTGACTTGTACCCAAACTAATTAATCATTGTCTCTTCCACACCAGCCTTATCAGTAGTCCACTGGCTTTTAAAGTGCTTCCATTGCATGGTGGTTAGTAAACAATGGTTTCCTAGGTGGTCACGGTCACATATTCCTTTGTGAGGAGGTTGCTAATAAATACTAACCTTAATCCACTACTTTGCAATGGCTTGAGAGTTAGTTGTTAGAAGGATTCTGAGAGAGATCTGTTCACTCAGTTTGTTATCTTATACCTTTGCAGATGAGACTCTACTGATGATCAATGGATATTATCAGGGCTATATTGATCCACAAAGCTGACTGGAAAGTCTGTCCATTATACTTCATTCTGGTCATGTAATCATGTTTATACGTAAGGAGGTGCAACATCCATAAAACTGGTGCATTAGAGGAAGACTTGGAGATAAAGGTGCCAAAGCAATCTCTTTCTTCTGAGTACTAGATGTCATGAAAGTAATGATGGTGTTTTGAAGTCCACACTAGGATTTTTTTGCTTTGGAGAAAATTTTTATAAGGTCCTCCAGGAGTCTGTTCTGCTCTGGTCCTTCATTGGACAGATAGATGCTAATGACGTAGACATAGAAGTTAGTGTGAATAGTTTGAGCAGAATTATCCAGCCAAATTGATGATATAAAAACAGGGTGGTTACCTGGGGCTGAGGATTATGAGGGATGCATGGGTAATTCAGAAGTAGTGGTCTCCAGAATATTTCTTCCATACATCATATATAAATGAATAGATGTAAGACTTCAATACATCAGATAATATCACTACCAATCTGAAGATACATAGTAGTAAATCTTTCTCTTTTTAGTCATGCGGCCCATTCTATTTAATAAGCCGAAGGTCTAAAGTTTCCCCATGGAAATTATAGCCGCACTCTGGTATCTGAATTGTTCTTTTGCTTGACCTGCTTCTGTATGGCTGATAGTTTTAATCATTTATACTACCTTTTTGTAAAAATCCCGATGAACTACTTGATTTCAGGGGGTGTTTTTGTCTGTGGGGCAGTGGATATAGAGTGAGCCTAGTATACTAGCTCCACTTTAAGGAAGAGGTGATCTATGAGATGCTAGTTGGCGTCCTCTGAAGGATATTTTAGTGACAAATTTATTCCTCTTTTCTAGCATTACAATTTATTTTTGAGTGTTTTCTATGTTGGAGGGGAAATTTGGAATTTCATTATACTTTTGTTGCTCTCTGGTTTCTAAACATTGATATAAAGCTGTATTTTTTCACTATAGAATATGTCAATTGTTCTTCACTCTGTTGGTGCACAGTTTGTGTCTCATAGGGGCTTTGTGTGATTGGGGACGCTTTGGTAGCCTGGTGTGGATGTCTTGCATTTTTTGTGAGCCTGTTATTGTGTCAGGAGGTTGGAAAGTGTTCTGCATTGGGAGAGGGGATCTTGCACATTTATTTCCATTCTACATTGGGGAGGATGGTTTTAACGCTTAACATATGGCTACTGTGCAAACACTGTATAGGAATCCACTATGTGTATGTATGATTGCCTCTGTAGCAGCGTTAAATGTTAGTATTTTTTATTCTTTCTTTAAAAGAGAGGTATTTCTTTTGTGTTAAGAAAATGATGTACAGGTGGCCTAGGTCATTGCATAATGAGCTACTGAGAGGCACTTAGCTAGGTTGAATAAAGATACTTCAGGTCTTTTCACAATAACGGCTGCCAGAATCTGACATATTAAGGGAAGACTTGGCTTCCATCAGAGATATTAGAACTACATAAAACCATCCAAAGCCCACATGGGAACGCTGATATGATGATGTGGGTGTAATATTTATTATAAAAAATATAGGGGAAGTAATAGTTGATGAACATCAGGTCTGCTATTGCAATTGGTTTGACCAACCATATTTATTATAAAGTAGACGAGGCGGATTGACCTTGGTACAAATTACCACGCCAAGTTTTTTAGCCTGTGCTGGTTTTGAACCTGTTTTGATCAAAACATGACCTAGAGTGGAGCAGGAACCACCCCGCTATGCTACCGCTCCTCAACCATATTTGTTATAAAATAATCCATTTAATTCTTTTTTACTATATTTACAAGGGATTCAATCAAATGGCTATACGCCAATGTCAAGCTATAATATTAATTTACTATCATATAATTTGTTTTTCCCCCATGCTTTAATGTAGTTGCTAATCAATAGTATTAAACTACTATCAGTTACCTCACCTGGGAACCTCTGACTACTGATCTTTTTTTTGAGGATCAAAATATTACTCCCCGCTAGTGCATTTCTTAATTCCTTAATACCTCAATTGCCTGGCATGTGGCCCTAATTTATTACCTTTTATATTCTATTTTATTATCAACTGACTTGCCCATGGCCGGCATAAAAATAGTTGCAAATAGGTTTAGCTTAATCAATTGGTTATTTGCCAGTGTAATTGGCTAAGCTCTATTATTATGTAAAAGCCTCATAACCCTAGGCATTCATTTCCTTAATAATTTTAAGTATTGTGCAACTATCTTAATATTTTCAATTGCTGCTTAGTTTCAGTAAGGTAAACCTGAGTTTGAGTGAGCTTATCTAGGAGAGTTTTTATTTGGAGAAGGATCACGTATTTATACTAGCTTCATACAAACAGAAATACAATTAATAAAACCCGCCGCTCATAGCCACTGTGAGTATTTAATATTACAGTGTGCTTATTATGTTTTTAATTAACCCCTACTGCAATTCTTTTGGAATTTATCCGTTTTCTATGTATCTTTATTTGTACAATTTTCCAGTTATCTATTAACCTTTTCTGTGCTAAATGCAATTGACCTAAACCACTATGCAGACCATTTTTTTCTCAATACAGGGTACATTAAACCCAAATCTCCTAATGTAAACCCAAAATGCAACAATTTGAAGACTTTTGTTGGTATACCCTTGTATGCTTATATAAAAACATTTATGGCATGAAGGCTCAATCAAGTTATATCCTCTTTGGACTACTTTCTAATGTTTTGTTTTCTTAAAATCATCAAGGCACAGTAATTGCTGAGAACCCCTAAGACCACCCGCAATCTCAAAAGCTCTGATCTACTAAGGGAGAGGCAGTTCATACCATTACAAACCTATATCAGGCGTTTATTGCTCTACATATACTGGCTCAATCCCAAAGCCAGAAACAGGGATTAAATTTCTTGCCTTTTAGATTTTAATACTAAGCATGATTAGTCTGATTAACATTTAAAAGCAAACTGGAACCATTCTATTAGTTTAATGAATCAACTCCATCAAGAAGTTAAAGAATGCCAGTTGTAAGTGTAGACAAGATCATGAACAGGTCATTTCTTAGATTCTGTACCCTAATACAGTATGGAACTAGTTTGTAGGAAAATTATCTACTATCTTGACTATTATACTTACACCAGCAGCTGTTCCTAGTGCTGCTCAAGCATCTATTACAAGCCCAACTGCAGCGTCTGCAGATCCTGTTAATTCCACCCTTTGTTTCCAGTATTGGTTATTCAGGGGATTAATCTCAGCTTAGTTGGGAACCAGGTTCTTTAATTTTTATCATGTTAACCCTGTCAACCTGCCTAAATTTTGACAAGAAATGTATCATTCACACTATTATGTGGTGTTGGAATTTCATTCCTAGGTGATGTTAGCCTTGGCTAAGGAATAAGCTCTGCATTAACCTTGGGGTTGAGTCAATGATTAGATCTTGCTTAACTAGGATTTTTCTTACAAGGTTGAGAGTTGTTATGCCAAACTAATGGCGAGTGGATTGTTATTATTGATATGAACTTATCACATGATGAATTTACCAATTGGATTACCTTTTTGAGAATTGAACCATTGCTGAATTTATGAAACCAGAAAAGCTTTAAATTGACAAGTTGATTGATTGTCAATTTGAGACCACAATAGGATGTGAGCGGGAGTGAAGCAAATCCATTTAAGGTTAAATTGATTCACATCAAAATGCTGCCTCACATGTGATATATAAACCATATCTGATGAATGTAATCAAGGACCCATAAGCTGACGAATGCCATATGATAAAGGAGTGAAGAAAATCTACTTAAAGTTAAATTAATCCACATCAAGAGGCTGCCTCACATGTGATCTATAAACTATATCTAATGAATCCTTTTGCAAACCAACTGTCATTGATGCTACCTTAAGCAGTTCATAACCTCCACATCCCTTTTCCCCATTATCCCTCGTGATAATTATATACCAGTATGATCACAATATTCATATTTTGGCCAACCTATTTAAGGGCTAGTTTTTTATTCTATTAAATACCTTCCTTTACCACCTTTATTGAGTTTTTAGTTAACAGAAGTTAGCTTAGCTTGTAGAGGTGGAACTTAAGGTTCCCAGAGGTTAGGTGATGGGTTAAAACACATGGAGTGGTCGGTACAACCAACTCCCAACCTTGAACTAGATGGAAACCATGTGGGAACCTAAGAAACTAGCAGCAACAATGATGAAATGGAAAGATTGAAGGGGAGAAGGCCTGAGGGAATCAATAGAGGCCGCTGAACCATAATCGTTGGACAAGTTCCAAAGAGGACCTCTGAGCCATAATGAGTGGTCAAGCCTCAGAAGGAGAAGTTGTTGGTCTTCTGGATTGGTGGCTGCCCTGCTAATTTCTAGGGAAAGGTCGCCAATGATTTTGAAAAAGCAAGGGCCAGCAGTCTTCATACTGTTTGGCCTGGAACACTGATGGAGTCACCTATTATTGAGAATGTAAAGTTCTTAACATGTGGATTAATGAAATCACCATGTGAGCTCAAATGTCCATAACAAACCAACTGCGTTAATAAACCTGTTATACACTTCTAATCAAGAGCTGGTAATGCCAAAGATTTGTGAAGACAGAATATCTTAGGATTGTCGTGATTCTGGTTTTTCTGAATGATAAGCCCTAAGTTGTTATGGTGGAATGGGTAGGATTTGACAATTTAATATGAGTAATGATTATTTGAGCGCCTCAAGATGAGGCGATATTGGGTTGTTGGGAAATCGCCTTAAATTAGGCAATTGTGAAATTAACAAATAAAGAATTGATGGAACCAAAGATATTGTAGAATTAAATTACTAGTCCATGGAAGTGGTAGCATCCAAAGTCGCTACAATATAGGCGAGATGAGATGATTAAGAGAATAAGGTTGTTAGTAGGTTAGAGTAAGTGGAAACAGCAAGAATCTGCTGTATTGATTATATTAAATAAAAGTGAGTTTTGGTAGCGAGTGCTCCACATTTATTTGAAATTTATTCTGTTGTTTCAAGGATGACGATCATCACATTGTTGGTCCTAATTGCTCAGTGGGTTGAACCCTGTGAAAAATCCTGCGGCGTATCTCTTATATAATGACAATTTTATAACAGTGATGCTCACTACAGGGTGCCCATTGATCAATTATAAAATGATAAAAACTCAGTTGCCAGCTATGTTGCAATAATGTTGTTTTTATTAATATTCTACTCAACACTCTGGGTCAGTTGCCTAAGTGGAACTGAAACTGGCTTAGGACACTGTTCTTAAAAAACAAGATGAGTTGCTCCTAAGGTTTGCTGCAATAAGCTGCCCCCATTTGATCGTGAAGGGAATATTCATAGGTTCTTTAAGTGATTTGAAATTCCAACTGAAGGAGTCTCAGATCGACAGAGAGTGAAATTGTTGATTTATTCCTTGGATTTCAGAAGTGCCAATCAAGACATCTGTTACCTTTCAGGCAGTTCCTTTACATATCAACAAATCAAAGAGATGGTGATGTGGTTGTTCAGTGGAACTGCAAAGATGTCGCAGTGAAAGGCTGAATTTTTGACCATCAGGTTTCAGTGGAATGAAACCCTCACTGTGTTTGTTGAGCGATTTTTGGTGGAAGCTCATGTGCTAATTGGGGCCGGAATTTTATCTGAATATGACTTGTGTATTGCGATGATTTCAGCTGTGAAGCCATACCATGAGTAACATAACGTTATGACCCCACTGTTGGATGAAGATGTAATTTTGCTTAACATTGTTCAGTTTTTGCACCATATATCAGACAGCTTCCCTCCACCTAATACCAAGTGGAATCTTTCTGCTATAACCGCCAAATCTTACTTGGGGAACTCTTCTAGTACAGTTCAGATTCCACCAAGTTACCCCCAGCAGTTAAACATCCACCCCATACCTGCTTATCATCCCTGGCCCAACTATCGCCCTAAACCTGTTTATGCTGATCACTTCCAGCCCAACTCTTGATGTGGCTTGTTTCATATTAATCAAGGACGTGGGCCCTATGAGGTCAGCTGTTTCAAATGCAGTCAACAGGGGCATCTGGCACAATGGTGCCCTAATCAACTGGTCTCTTGTGTACAGCCAGAACATTCCAGCAAGGGAAAAGTCAGAGTGGAGTAGAGATAGGGACTCTCTATCTCCGCTATACCAAACCCAAACGTCCCACCTGAACCCAATTTAAAATATTCAGCAGAAGTTTCCTTACACAATGAGTCGGTTTTATATCAGCAGCCAGTTGGGGGATATATGTTTTGACATGAGTGCAGTCTGCAGCTATAGTGGAAGAGGGGCCTCAGATGCAGGTTGAGCCGTATGCTTTCCAAATGTTCAACCAAGTTTCCCCTGAAAAGTTAGACTCCTCCTCAGATGCACCTTTCTTGCAAGCAGTAAGCGTCGCTCTTCTGGTCAAAACTATTATAAAACAATACCCCAGAATTGGTGAGGGGATTGCGTGTTTCCTTGGAAACAGGGAATCCTTAGATGTTCATGTTATGAACAGTCGCGATGCATCTTACTCTGAATGTCATACTGTGACCTGGTTGTGGCTAAGACCTGAGTCCATGCCATCATAGATACCGGTGCCCCCAACAATATAGTCTCCACCAAATTGATGTCCATGTTGACATTAAAAATGGATGTGGAACACTGGATGGCCTATGGCACTGCTGGAACGGAAAATATGGTCTCTGAGGGAGCATACATTGCGCTTTTACTGCAGTTTGGTTCTATTGTTGTTGTGCTCCAGCTATAGTGTTACCACTTTGTAATTACGGTCTGTGTAATTGAGACTGCCTTCTTGTGACACTATGGTGCTGTTATTGATATGATGGACGAGACTTTTAAGATATTGGGTCAGCGAATCCCAGTTCACTTCACCTCTAGTGGAGTGCTAAATGATCCAGAGCATATGAGAAACATCAATCTAGCTTATAGCGATAGAGTAATCCCTGTGCACTACCATCAGTTAAAGGGCAAAACTCAGGCCCTTCCCCAACAGATTTATGAATACCAAGGGCTGCCGCTCAGAGCTGCCAGACCTAAATCTATTCCATCTGGGCATCAAGTTATACTGAACACTGACTTGGTAATTGAAGTTCTAGATGGACTCTATGGGGAGGTTAATGGGTTGTATCAGCAATCATGGTCTGATCCCCACGTGGCCCCAGGCATTATATTACCAGGGTAGGGGAGATCACATTTTTGCTTGCAAATCTACAAATGGTACCACTTTCAAATCTGCCACCAAATAGTTGCATATTTATACTTAATCCCCATTGAGGAAGTTCTTTCAGTTCATAAATTTGGGTCGCTGGAGTAATTTGGTCTTCCTTTCAAGCCACAGCTCAGTGTAATGGCAGTTGTATTGCGTGATGAATTAATGGGGCTGTTGGAACCACAGAAGGATAGGGCAATCGCTTTACTTCAAAAATATAAAGAGATTTTTGCTGTTGATGACCATGATTTAGGATGCGCGCGGAGGGTGGTTCATAGGCTGGACACTGAAGATCATCCTCCCATCAGATCAAGGCCAATCCGCTGATCAAGGGTGGTGGAAGAATTAGTAACTAAGGAATTTGGCAAGCTATTAGCGCAAGGGATGCTTGAACCATCAAAGAGAAAATGGGCTTTTCCTGTTCTTATTGTAAAAAAAAGGATGGTACTAACCATGTAGTAATTGACTACCAAAAGCTCAGCAGCATCACCAAAAAGGACTCATATTCCTTACCGCGGATTGATGACGCTTTGGATCAGCTAGGGAAAGCTCGTTTCTTCTCAGCTATGGACCTGATCTTGGGCTACTAGCAATTTGAGCTGCCACCAGCGGAGCAGGAGAAGTGTGCTGTAATCACATCCAAAGGTCTTTTCCAACCTGGATGCCAAAAGGGCTGTGTAATGCCCCATCTACGTTTCAATGGGCGATGGACACTAATCTGTGGACCTAAAGCTGTCGTGCGTCCTTGTATACCTTAATGACATTAATGTTTTCTCCAAAACCTTCTCTGAACACCTTAACCATTTAGAAGCTGCATTCCTCCAGCTCTCTGAGGCCAACATCATGATCAAACCCCAGAAATGCCACTTTAAGGACCAGCTGGAGTACCTAGGGTTTGTGGTTGATGCCACAGGGCTGAGACCTCAACCAGCCAAGGTGGAAGATATTCGAAAAATGACTCCACCCAACAGCAAGAGGGATATACAGGTCTTTTTGGGAATGGTCAGATAACACTGGCGCTTCATCCCTAACTTCAGCTGTATCAGAGGCCCACTATTTGAGTTATTAAGAAAGGACACTATGTTTGAATGGATGGAACATCAGCAACGCGCATTTGATACACTTTGAATGGCGTTAACCAGTGCACCGGTATTATGCTATCCCAGTTTCAAAAAAGAGTTCATTGTTCAGATGGATGAGTCCCTTTCCGCTGTAGGGGCAGTCCTATCCCAAAATGATGAGGATGGAGAAGAGCACGCTGTAGCATACTGTAGTCATAGTTTTAACAGCATGAGTGCAATTATATCATGACTGAGTGGGAGTGCTTGGTGGTGATCTATGCCTGTAGGCAATTTTGGGTATATTTGCATGGGTGAAATTCAAAGTTGTAATGGATCATGCCTCGTTACACTGGTTACAAAATCTTAAGTTTGAAGGGTGTCTGGCCCAAAGTGCTCTTAAGCTGCAGGCATACAATTTCGAAATTCTTCACTGACTTGGAGCAAAGCACCAAAATGCCAATTGTTTATTGAGATTACCCACAATTGCAGTGACAGCGGATCTGAGTGATATAATTTTTGAAAAGATGCTTAGCGGAAAGTACAACAATGAACTGCCTCCAGTCATCAAGGTATTGGATGAGATAAGGGCCAATACATTCCAGAAAAATGGGGAATTATATACACGGATAGGACACTACTGTGAATATCCCAAGACCTTCTGCCAACCCAACTGTTATCATGAGCGCACATAGGGCCGTTGGGCATGGTGGTGTGCGCAAGATGTTAGAATTATTGCAGCCTCAGTATTACTGGGAAAGCATGAACTTCAATGTGCTTGACACTATCTCCTCCTGTCACCAGTGCCAAGTTGAAAGGCCATTCCACCAGAAGACCTCATACCAGTTAGTGAAGCCACACTTTGCTTGGCATACGGTTTCCCTAGATGTTGTCAGCCCTCTTCCAACAGGAGCTAATTGAATTAAGTACATTTTGGTGGCAATTGACCACTTAACCTGGTAGTTTGAAGCCAGGACAATATGAGACTTAGGGGCGGTCACAGTGGACAAATTCATAATGGAATGCATTATTCAGCGGCATGACTGCCCTCAATTCCTCCTTACTGATAATGGAACTAACTTCACTTCCCAAATTCTTCCAAAGCTTAACAAGCTAATGGCCATCCAAGGGGTTTTGACAACCCCATATCACCCTGAATCTAATGGAATGGTGGAGCGGGTCAATGGGACTTTAGTGAACGTATTCATTAAATTAATAGCGGATTAACCCTTGGATTGGAGCTCCCTTTTGTCCACTGATGTCTTTGCTTATAATATTAGTTATCATTCAGACACAGGGAAGAGTCCCTTTCAATTACTATATGGATGATACCCTGCCCTCCTGGCGCTGATATACTCCTGTGTAGAAGATACTAGCAGAATGGATCCCCAACGTTAATTGATGAAACTAGCTGACACCTTAATCAAATTGCAAACCAAAGCATACTCTTTCAGTTTAGCCAAGAAGATTAAGACTCAAGCTGCTGATAAAGCATGGAATAGTGGGTTATCCCAGTTCAAAGATGGGGACATGGTTTTATTTCATGATCAACATGGTTTTAGGCAGAAACACAAGTTGGCTACTATCTAGATTGGGCCATTTGAAGTTATTGAGAAGACTGGGGTGGATGCATATACTATCAAGGACCCTGCTAGCGGTCAGATCATCAACTGAGTGCATGCAAAGTTCCTCCAGGCATATAAGCAAAAGGAGCCTTATTTTACAGTCAAGGAGGGGGTAATGTCATGATTCCAATATGACTGGACAATAAGCCCTAAGTCATTATGGCAGAACAGATGGAATCCGCCAAGTTTGATATGAGTTATAGAAATTCAAGTGCCTCAAAATGAGGCGATACTGGGATTTTGGAAAATCGCCTTGAAGTAGGTGATTGTGAAATTAACAAATGAAGAATTGATGGAATCAATGAGATATGGCGAATTAAATTACTAAGCCATGACAGGCAGTAGCATATGAAGTCGCTGCAATATAGGCAAGATGAAATGATTAAGAGAGGTAGGTTGTTAGTAGTTTAGGGTAAGCGAAAACAGCAAGAATCTGCTGTATCAAGTATATTAAATAAAAGAGAATTGTGGGAGTGAGTGCTCCATATTTATTTGAAAGTTTATTCTGTTGTTTTGAGGACAAAAATCATCATATTGTTGGTCCTAATTGCTCAGTTGGTTGAACCCTGTGCAAAATCTGTCAGTGTATCTCTTGAATACCGCCAATTTTATAACAGTGGCTATGCTCAATATGCAACACCTGCAGTTAAAGGTTTCCTTGCTGAAGTTTGCAAGCAAGCGTTCCGGTCCTCATGTGTTGGGGAAGGATTTGGGTAATATGACCTTCTAGTTGGACCTCCCCACTTATTAGCACTCATTCTTCCATGCTTCTCAGTTGTCTCCTTTTAAGGGGAAGGAGACTGCCATCCATGAACTGATAGTGATCAAGGTCTTGGAAGAAGCAGAGGTAGATGCTATTCTGGCATTATAAAAATCCCATCATTCAGTGCTTTACTTGATTTCCAGGAATATATTTAAATCCCACAAGAATAGCTGTTTCAGTGCCCATAATTGTGGCAATTGCTGTGAGTTGGAAGAGGCCTTCCACATCACATACACAGGTGCTCCCCATCATCCCAAGAAAGTTGCTTTCATCTTGGCAACCATGCCATCCAAAGATCACAAGAATTTTGCACTTGCTCATGTTACTGGGGGTACTCTCCAAGTTCAAAGAGGGAAGGGTAATGTAATTCTTAATGGACTACCCTTGCAGCTTAATTGGGAGGATTAGCAATACAGAATTAAGTAGGGGTGTAAGATGGAAGCCATCCCTCTTGTCACCCTTGGTGATCTAGACCATGTGGTGGATGAAAGGTGGGAAACAGCATACTAAAAAAATAATGCCTCTTTCTCACCTGCTCACCATCTAAGAGTTGGTGCAGAAAATTTGGGAGGTGTGTCAGAAGGTGGCAGTAGCCAGAGGCTATTGCCTGTGGAAGGTTTGCGGTAATTTCTCCCAAAAGTTTCCCTTCACTAGTTTGAGTTTTAACAGTAAAGATACATTAGTAATTGGTGAAGTTAAATCAATTAAGCCACTCTCAAGCTCAGGAATCTCTATCCACCGTTCCCCTACATTGTTAGTAAAAACAAGCTTATTCCTAACAGGTATGAGTGCAATAAATTCCTTCCTTACTTCATGAAACCAGCTATATGGCCTGGCTATGGGCACAACCTACTGTCTGAAAGAGGGGTCGTTGTCATTGTGCCAAGCATGATTGTAACAGAATGAGCCATTTTTGCAAGCAAATTCAAATACCATTTTACTAAGCAGGTTGAGTCCAAATCAATATTGGCAATTATTTAGGGTGTCAATCTTCCATGACCTATTTATGAAGATATTCCCAACAGTAGTGCTCTTAGTCCCAGTTCCCCATTTGATAAGCATATCAGGCAGCAGTCTCCAACAGGTACCACTGTTGCTCCATTTTCCTTTCTGCCTTTTAAAAGTAATCAAGGTGGGTCAACCTTAGGATAAATATACCACACCGAGATTTTTTATAGCCAGTACAGGTTTCAAACATGTATAAACAAAATCTGCACTAGAGTGGAAGCAGGAATTACCCTACAAGGCTAACCACATCCTTTTTGCCTTTTAGTTTAGGAAAAAAATATTTTAGAAATCTGAACTCATTTGTAAGTTTAGGAAGTCTTCTGGACATTTAGTGGCTATGATTTCCAATTTTGGAAATTTCTGGCTAGTACTTGCAGTTGCCCTATTCTTTTTGCATCTTTAAATATGGATGGTTATACCAGAGGTATTCTGGTTGGTGTTCTGGGTAGTAACTAATCCTGAGTGCCAGCGCAGCCTTATTATTATCAGCACGCTCCATGAAACATATACCATTAAAGAATAAAATTAATTCTTGTGATATCTATACTATCAGAATACAAAAATTCATTATGTTTAGGTAATTCTCAAGTTTAGATTATCAGTATACTTAAAGAGAAAGTATATTTATTGATATATATAATGCCTTTATTATAAACTATAGATTTATATATAAAGTAAAGTTTGTAATTATTAATGTTTTACCCTAATATTTTTAATATTCTCATAGTATAACAAATATTTAGCTTTCTAATTATTTCCTAAATCATTTCTACACTACATTTCTTAAGCTTAGTTTGCTCACAGCATCTATAAAATGATATACAAGGAAATGAGTTAATATAGAGTATGGTACTTTATTTTTACTTTGCTGCTCAAAACAGTTTGATTTGAAATATCATAACATGTGAATATAAGTTATAATTTATATACCAATCGTAGCCCTATCTGATTCCTGAAGCTGGTTACCCCACTACCTAGATGCAGAGTACAAATATCGGTTATATTAAAGCGTTTTAATATCAAAAAATTGTTAGGTTTGAACCCATTAGGGCTTTTGAAACTGAGAATTAAACTTCTGGTAAGTACAAGAATTGACGTCAAATATAGATTAAATTTTTTTCTATTTCTTTAGCATTAATCGGAATTTTTAACAAGTGATACTTATTAGGGAATAATAATTACAAATCATGAAAGCATATTTATACTCATTGTATAATATATATATATATATATTTATGTTTTTCTCATCAACCTAAGTATTTTTATTAGTAACTTATTCAACCATCATACTCTTGCCGCCCAACGTTACATATGAAAGCAATGATAAGGATGATAATTATGACTTGGTTTTCCTCATGTTGCCAATATAATACGTTACCATTTTTGTTGAATTTCATGTCATTGCTCCAATTCTTGCTGTATATTTAATTGGAAAATATGACACTTGTTATACGTTAACGCCCTCTATATCTTTATCATGTCAATCAACACTTTTTTAAGTTCATTTAGAGCACATGATCCGAAACGACGCACTTGAGGACAATTAACACCCATTTTAAACTTTTTTAAATGATGCGAGCTTTTGTAGCCACAACAAGGGCCTTGCGATTAGAATTTACAAAATTTTATTACAAGGGTGTCTTACCTAAGGCTGGTATGTAAAGATTATAAATACGATCCTAAATCTTTTATATCTAAAAGTGTTTAAGGTATAAATCTAGTAGTTCCATAAATGAGAAGCTTTTAACTTTAAAGCTATTTCAAAAAACAAGTTGGTGTTAATTTGTATCAAAAATCCTATAAACGCATACTTGAGGTTGTAGTTTAGGTCATATTTATCTAATTATATAAGAAATAGTTTACAGTTTAACTCAGTTTATGTTCTTAATCTTTATCACAAAAATTTGTGCCAAAACCCCTGTAAACTGACAAATGTCGAATTTTAAATGTATAGCCCCCGATTAAAATCGTTTTTTGATATTACTTTTGCAGAATAAGTTTATACTTTTAATTGCTATCTTTGTATGAGTTCGAAAGGTTTATTCGATTCGCACTTAAAAGTTTAAACGCAAAAGTTTAAAGAGTTAAAATATGGATTGCCAAATCCGAAGACTAACTTATTGCTCAGCAAAAAATTAAACTTATAAAGATGAAAACGGTGGTAAAATTATAACCAAAAGGCAAATTCTTTAACCTGATAGAAAGTATTTCTTTTAATAATATGGTTTACTCAAAGCCAAGAGCATGCATAAGCACGATGCTAGTTCAATGTGATTTGAAGTTAAATCCATTCAAAAACTGATTTAGACAACTTTGTATACACCACCTTTGCTAAAAATCAATCATATAGGTAATCCATAAATGCTAGTCAACATCAGAAATAAGCAAATAAATTTATATTAACAATATGGCACAAGATATTAAACCAAAAGAATAGCTAAAAGTACAACAAATGACAAACGCCGCGAATTAATTTATGTACAGATGCTGAAAACTTAAGCTGTTAAATAATTTTAGTTGTACTCAAAAGAAATAAAATCTAGCTATAATATGAAGTTAGGTAAATATAAAGTAAAAATTTCAATGTTTAATTAGTGTAACCTGACTTAAAACATACATAATATAAATCTAGTCTTAACTTTGTAAAAAACTAAATAGGATAAAATAGAACAACTTGTTCGTCAATTAAAAACGAATATATGTAAAACATATATATTTATGCAATAAATGCTAAAGATAATATAAAAACTAGAGCGTGAATTATATACCATATTGCTTAAAAAGCGGTACTGCTAACCTAGAAATAAACATGCTTCATGAATCTATGTGAGTAAGTATATAGAATTTAAACCAGTTTTTCAAGAGCGGTCAAAAGTTGTGCATTAGAATCTTGAAGAAGCATTAAAGTTGTTGATATGGGATTCAAATCGGAGGCTTTTTTACAACACACGTTGTCTTCCTGATGGAGACCATTGAACAAATTCTGGTCTTGGAAGGGAGTAAGACTTTTGAGACGCTCTAAGATAAGAGACGAAGATATCGACCTAAAATCTATACTATCATCTTTATCTTTTTAGCCATAATACAAGCAGAGGAACGCGCTTAAAGAACAAAATTTACCTGGCGAATTCTATCCAAAAGAATGCAATTAAGAAATTAGATTTAAAAAATAAATACCTCAAGAAGGTGCGTTTCTCTTTTGGAGGCGCTTGTAAGAGTTTTGAGACTATCAGCAAGACCTTGCGTATTAATAGAAACGTTAAGCTTAATTTGAGCAAGCAAAATATGGAATATATTTAATATCAAATTCCTATCGTTTATAGTGTCAGAAAAGTTCATAATGACTTTAAAAATCTCATTTGCAAGTTCTGACTGATTATGAGCTAATAAGGGTGTAGAGAAGTTCTTCTCTATATAAAAAGGAAATTTGTTAGAAAAAGTAGAATAAAAAGGTTTCAAATAACAACTTTTGTACCCATACCATTCCTTCCACTTTCAAGCTGAACCTAAAGCATGTTTTAATTTCATTAAACCTATTATAAGCTTACTCCCGTTACTTTAACGAGATGAGATAATTGTTTGGCTTCAAGAAAGTATTGAAAGTTGTGTCTTTTTATTTCAATCAGGCTCCCCGATTTAGCTTTAAAAAATAAAGAAAACCCAGGAGCCAAATTAAAAAGAGCCTGTATCTCTTTTTCAAATTCTTCAAATGTTGTTGTAATGGGAAGCCTAAGTATTTGTGGTGTATTTTCAAAGACTAAAAACAAGCTGACTATTTCCGTGTTCCTGTTAGGAGACATATGATTTAAGTTTTGAGCTTGGGTGCTAGAAATCACGGATTTCTTAGATTTTTTATCTTTATTGGCCATTGAACAGACTAAGTTGGATTTTCGTTCACCCCTAAACTTTAACTCCCTCTTTGTTTAAAGAAATAACACTTGAATATAGCTTATAGCAGCTCCAATTAATTAGTTGGAAAATAAAAACCTTAAATTTTATTGACCCTTTTAGAACATTTGTGAAGTCCGTTCCAATCATGATATTTAAAGCAATGTCCGCATAAGATCTTGTAATTCGAATTCAAAATGACAAACTATTCCAAAATCGCATTCATTGCTCACTTAATCTCAAGGTTTGCCAATTTCAAAAATTGCATTGTTATAGTCATATTTCAGTTTAGAAATATAATCCATCTTGTATCTATACAGATTTGACCTAACTCACTGGCTTATCACATCTTAAAAACTTAATATCACACATCATATCACCTAAACTATGTCTAGATATAATCCAAATCTCACTCATCGATCACCAAATCTTCTAAACAATTAAAGCTACAAATTTTGAAAATTGGTGAAAAGTTTTCTATTAGGTTCAAAATGCTCACTAAAAACTATTTTAAAACTCTTGCTTTTAACCGACTTCGAAAAAGGAGGAGGTTCTCAATTCGACCTGTATGTATTTTTTGTTTCGTCATGATATAGTCCTACGGCTGGAGGTATGTTCAAAACCCAGGCAAGCATAAGATCATAACTGACGAGCTTAAATTATTAGGTTGTTCGGAAAGTAATTTCGTTTTTTAACCGACCTTGAAAAAGGAGAAGGTTCTCAATTCGACCTGTATGTATGTTTTTTCTTTTTTTCTATTTGTTCGCGCATAACTCTGAAAATATTGGACCAATTTGGTTGATCATCTTCAAAAATAGAGGATGCTCCAACTTAGGTCCCATTTGACTTTTGTAAGTATTGGACAAGTATCTACCCATTAATTTTGTAAGTATATCAAAATGGGTTCGGAAGCGAAAGATACTTATGGGACTAATACAACTCCGGATAAATTTAATTCCGGCATCGGTGAAGCAATAGCTTCGAAGCACTTTTAATATGTCCTATGGCTGGGGGCATGTTCAAAATTCAGTCAGTATGAGCTCATAGCGGGACGAGCTTAAATCATTATAGATGGCTATCGTTTTTGCATAATTTGACCAATAAACTCATCTAACTTTGGTAAAATGAATTATTTTAGATAGCGATCAATAAATTTACATAGATTGACTAATAAAAGCAATCAAATCTAATAAAATGAATCACACCTCAACCACTGCCTCCCCCAGTTCGATTCCGGTATAAGAACTTTGGGTAGGGGACAATTTATTACTGTGTTGGCGTTGCGCACCAATGCCCCGAACTGAGATAGCGAATAGCAAAGGCCGTCCATGGAGTTCCTGGCCTATCATACATCACGCTGGAGGTTTTCCGGATTTTATCCTCCTTTCCCATTTCTTCAATTCCCCCTAATTGGTGCAGTATCATCCCCAGGTTGGCCCACCTCAAATAAAATTTAAAGATAATATGTATAATTTATATACAATGAGTTTTATTTTAATAGGGAAATGGTGAGAGTTCAAAAGAATATATAATATAGAAATTTTTTAATAAAATTGAAAAAAAGATCTACTTTTAAAAAGCACTAATTTTTTTTGGGAAAAAAGAACTGGGGGTAAAGTTTTTTTGGGAAAAAGAAACCTTTTTAAATTTTTTTTGGAAAAAAGAAACTTCTTTAAAAGGCACTAAAAAGTATGAAATAATTGATTGGGACCATCTAGTACTAAAAAAAAAAGTATGAAATAATTGAGAAATTATACCTTCCCAACAAAACCCTTTTTAAAGTTGGTGCCATATTTTAACTGACTTATAATAGATATTTATAATTTATATACTCAATACTATTTATTCTAAATTGCTTATGGTTTACACTTGAACCCAATCCAGACATAAGATATAATTTGTATTTGTGAGTAAAATTCTATAAGTCAGGTTGAAAGATGGCGCTGACTTCAAAAAAGGGTTTTATTGAGGAGGTATAATTTCTTGATTATCGGATACTTTTTAGTGCCTTTTTTAAAGGAGGTTCTTTTTTCTAATTTTTTTGTATAATGTGACCAATAAAACCAACCAGATTAGTGAAATGAATTAATATATATGGCAATTAGTAAATTTAGCATAGATCTATGCATAAGTCAGTCAAATAAAATAAAATGAGGTAATATAGATAAATATCTGAAAGGTTACCATATAATTAACTGATAAAATCTACTAAATAATAATTCAATTATGTTAAAAACTGCTAACCTTATACCTGAAATATTAAAATGATCAATTCAACTGGAAAATTATATATATATACATTATAGAATATTTGTGTCAAGTTTATTTGAGATTGGTAAATAATCTAGGAATAGAGGTTGAAATAAGCATGCATTTATGATGATTTATCTATAAGATGATTTTCTAAACCACCACAACTAAAATGCTACCTAAATTAATCTAAATCAAATAAAATCTAATCTATCTACCAGCTACATACCTGCAGTCATACACAGTTATATTTAGGCTAATACAACCATTACTTAAGTAATATAATCATCTCAGGTATTATTCTTTTAAAAGTTAAATGACAAAACTCAATGATAGTATCCCATCATAGCTTATAAAAAAATGTTAAGAAAGTTTCTAACAACCTTAAGCCATAAGGCATATATCATGCACTTAAGTTTTTTACCATAAGGTAAAACTTGAATTTTTTTTATTTGTTTGTGCATAACTCTGAAACTACTTGACCAATTTGGATGTTTTTTTCAAAAAAGAGGATGCTCCAACATAGGTCCCATTTTACTTTTATAAGTATTGGTGCAGTATCTGACCATTAATTTAGTAAGTATATTAAAATGGACCAGAAGTGATGGATTTCAATTGTGGAGTTGTTCATTGCTGGATAAACTAAATTACAGCATTTGTGATGAAATAACTTAGAAACAAAATTTGCCACTATGTATGTCCTATAGCTGGGGTATATTCAAAATACATGCAAGTATGAGATCAATTGGGATGAGCTTATATCATTGTAGATGGCTAAAGTTTTTCATAATTTTCCCAATAAAATTAACTAAACTTTATAAAACAAATTTTGTAGATGACAATCAGTAAATTTAGCATAGATTGACCAATAAGATTAACTAAATTTAATAAAATAAATTAGTAGTTTAGTTGGTAATAAAATAGTATATAATATAGACAATGATTTTTATATAGAAATAGTGATGTTTTTAAAATAATATATAGAGATAGTGATTTTTAAGATAAAGATGGGGAAAAATACTTTTAATAATGCACTATTTTTAAAAAAACTGGTTTCTTTTTTTGGGTAAAAAAGAGCTTCCTACAAAATTTTTTTGAGAAAAAGCACTGGGTTTTAATTTTTTAGGAAAAAGGAACATCCTATAATTTTTTTGGGGGAAAAAGATTTTCCTTTAAAAAAGCTCTAAAAAGCATGAAATAAACATGAAATTATAAATCCTCAATAAAACCCTTTTTGAAGTCAGCACCATATTTCAACTGACATATAAGGTATTTATAATATATATACTCCACACTGCATATTCTAAGTTGCTTATAGTTTACACTTGGACCCAATACAATATAGATTTATTTTGTGAGAAAGATCCTATAAATCAGGTTGGAAGATGGCACCAACTTCAAAAAGGTTTTTGAGGAACTATAATTTCTCAATTATTTTATACTTTTTAGAGCTTTTTTAAATAAGGTTTATTTTTTTCAAAAAAATTGAAGGAGGGTTTTTAACCAAAAAACTTTTGTGTAAATTTTAATTCTAAAATACAACCTTCAATATAATTTTAATTATAAGTAGTTTAAAAATTACTATATCTTTGATATATGCATAAACTGCCTAACTGATATTATAAAAGAGTCAATAATTTTTTTATTTTTAAAAACATTAGCTCATCTCCTATGTTTTCAAGACATTATGCTTGCTTCAAGTTTATCTATATTGCCTTTATCTTGATAGTCTTTGATTTTCCTTATAGTAAATCTATATCATTATACCACTATTCAACTAATTATTTATTATAGATAGATGTATAAGGCAATAGGTTTAAAAACTTTTAGTAAAAAGTAATTATATATTTTGACTCTAATAATTGGGTTTTAAAATAACACTATCCTATATTTAGTTTAACTTGAATTATTATAAGTTAACCAAAGTAAACCATTTTAGTAGATAATTTTAGAAAAAAATTGTAAGGTTACATGGAACCTGAATAATCTCATTAGTTATTTAATTAGATTATTACTTTAGCAGCATGGTTGTCATGGAGCTTGCTGATTAATTTAGACTTCACTGATATTAAGGATGAGTTACCACCCAGAGCAACAGCCAGAATACTGCTAGTACAGCCATCCACATAGTTTGATTGAAAGTGAGTAGGGACAATACCAACACCTGCCAGGTAATACCAGATTTGCACACATAGCAGGAAATTGGTATCCTAGAATACTTAATTTAATTACAATTGAAAAAATCACAGGATTTTATTTTAATAAAACTAGTGTGAAAGGATATTGAAAATAGAGCAAGAGCAGTTCCTGTTGGAGACTGCTGCTTTATAAGCTCACTATTTGGAGAATATGAAATTAGTAGATGAATTTTCTGAGAATAACGTCATGATAGAGTAATAGTGGATTGATATGCTAACTGGATACTGATATTGGTTTGGATTTAGCTTGACTGGCAAGATCAGTATCAAATTTTTCACCAAGATTTCTTGTGGCATGATCCACCCTATGCACTGGTGACCATTTGTGCAACAGCTGACAGGATATGCCCAAGTCTAAAACAGGTACAGGCAGTTTCATTTTAAATCAAATGAGTTTGGCTCATCTGAACCTGTTGGGGATAGACTCACCTTCACTGGTGGTAGAAGGGAAGGTCAGAGGGGCAATTTTGAGTCTGAGGTTGACTCAAATAATTAATGCTTTTCAATATAGACTTACTCATTATAATGGAGCCTGAAATAGCGAGGGCACCTTCTGAAATAGTGGGGAGCTGCAACCTTGCTGTTGGCAATAGCCTTTGACTACCACCACCTCCTGAAACACCCCCTTGATCTTCTCCACCAATTCCTTGATGGTAAGAAGAGGGGATAAAGGAGCAAACTTCAAGGATAAGCTGTCACCCACCTCTTTGAGTTTAAAATTTCCCAAAGGACTTCTAGTGCAGACAACTTTGCAGAATGAAGGCTTGAAGTATTGCCCTAACCACACTAGGCTGAGCAAATATGAGCACTATCTAATGTGAACCCAACTGTAAAAGGGTTTAGCTACACTATCCTTAAACAAACATATGCCCACCTTATTTAACTACTAGGTATATTGTCTGCACCAGAAAGCACTGGTGATATGCCTCTTGTCTCCATTGTGTGAGAAAAGACCTGATGACTCCCAGGTTTAAGACCCTTGAGGGAGAGGAGCCAAGGCCCCTTTCCTTTTCATCTTCTTTTTTAGCAGAGTTTTGCTCTCTGGCCCTTTTTTGTTCAGGAAGCCTTGAAGTGCTTTTGTATCACGCTTTCTTATCTTGCATGATCACATTTGCCACCAGACAGCTCATGCCAACTGACTAACAGCTAGTTGAGCATCAGGCCAACCTTATTAACTGTGGAATTTATTGTAGGAGAGTGCACCAAATTTCAGCCAAGCAGGATTACTCCTCCCTTGTCCTGTGGTATGCACCTGCGCAACTCCAGATCATGAGGAAGCAGTGTCAGACATTTTCCCTCTCAACTGCAGAGGAAGAATGTCTTGGTTCAAAATCAGCTGAAACGGGGAAATGTTGACCATTTATGAATTTTCAATGAAACTAAGAGTGATTTCAATAATAATGATAACGATTGTATCAACCAAAAGACCCTGGTCAATTCTCAGTGGGACCCTGCTAATTGGGGTAACATGATTTCAAATATTAGAGGAGCAAAAAACACAAAATCAAGCAGTTGAATTACTCTGACCCTGTGGCGGATCCTGGGAAGTCCATCAGCAGTTTCTCCCCCTGCCACGCCTGATCTTCTTCAAACACCTAAGAGGGGACCACCCCCTTTTATAGGGCTGGCGGAGGTCCCCCAAGGTGAAAGAATTTTAGCTAATGGGGATTAGCTGAAATATTAAATCATTACCCCACGGGTACATATTGTCTAATCCTATTTCCCCATCCATCAGTCAGCCTAAGCTAAGCAAGTATTCTGAGTGTTAATATGCTACATTTTTATATTTCCTAATTTGGATGGTAACAAGCCATTCTGAACTTATTATTGAATTCCCTCTGTCCCTCAATAAAGTTTAAATATGGATTGTTCAGATACCAAGGGGATCATTTTTTACTTTTTGCCCCACGCTGCTAATAAAACACATAAAAACACAATTTTTTAGTAGTGCTTATTTAATAAATTTTAAAAAAACTTTGTGGGATTCAGCGGCATAAGCACTAGTGAGCACAAACAGGCTGGATTCATACAAAATGGTGCTCACTACAAGGGGACACATGTACATTAAGAATAAACGCTCATCCAGTACTTCCAATTAAATACTCTGTAAGTCATACTCATAGGGATTAGTTCCCTATATTCCTGTCCACCCAATCTTTGTCCAGATACCTCAGTGACAGTCTCTTTTGGCCCAACACACAGTCAGCAGCTATCCCTGATTGTGGTTCCCTTTGTCTCTAGATATCCCCTTGGATCTCACACTTCTCTCTGAGGGTTTTCCAATTATTGCCTTCTGCAATAATATCCTTGAGATGGAACGTCACAATGGAAGCTGATAGTCTAAGTATACACCAAATTGACAATATTACTGTAGCTAATACTAGTAATAATTTAATACTTTTGGTAATAATACTTTTTTATTATAGTGAATCCAAGGGAATTATATAGTAGGGGATTCGGCTGTCTAACCCTCAGTTGACACCTCTTCGATGAAATGGCAGCCATTGCCATTGAATCACTCTTTCTCATCTTGACAGCGATGGTCTTCTCCATCCTGGCTAAGATTCTGTCATTGAACATCCTTGAGACCTCAAATGGAAAGAGTCAGAAAACGTGTCTCTAACGTTTTCCTCTCAATACAAGAAAACCAACTATAATTGGCTAGCAACCTGCTTAGGTAATGGGACTTATTACCTATTATGGCAATCACTTCACCAACCAATTGACTCGCTAGTTGCAGGTGGCATCACTCGCCTTACAACTCGCTATTCATTCCCAATCAGTTGGTGATGAAACCTGACCAATCTCAATCGGTACATCTGATAGTTAATCACTATCAGATGCCCCTATTTCGTCGGCCACTCTGCCTGATGAGATCTTAGGTATTCATCTGGATTGATCCCTAATGGATATGACCAGGTGAATATCCCAAAATTTTCAAACGTAGTTCCTCTGAAACTCAGGACAACCAATTTCCAATTCACTTCGCCTTGGGGATTTTTCCCTAGCGACACCAGGTAATCTAGCAGGATGGGAATATGAGCAAAAATACCAACGCATCCCCCTCTTGCCTAGATATCCAGTGAGAAAAGGACTGGGGCACGAGAACACCACTTTAGATACCTGGCCAAATACTTCATTGTTTCAAGCAGAGTACACTCATCAATACTCAACGCTGCTAGGGATGACCTTAGGCATACAGAGTTCTTCCTCCTCGCTACCACCTACTCAGAGTGCGGTCCTCACAACCTTCTGTTGTGGTGGGCTGATTGATTTACTCATGACAATATTAGTCCCAGGATCCGGTTTCCCCCCATCAGGGTATATGACCTGCTAACATATTCAGGATTCTTGGTCTGGCGTCCTTATTTTCCTGATTTTCTCCTCATCCTAGACAGGAGACTCTTGCCGTCAATGTTTGTTTCATGGCTTGATTAAGAATACTTATTTCTATTTGCCCTCGTTATTTTGCTCATAACCTCTTGGCTGTAAGTCATTCCTAATTCTTCCCTTGGAAAGCTTATTTAATTAAATTTGAAACTAAGTTTCCCAAAATTGGAGCTTGATGGATTATAGAGTGCATAATGTCAACTTCTATATAAGTCCAACATCTCCCCTCTAGTCCAGCTCATATGTCGAATTCAGAATCTTGCTACTAGAAGCTCCTCAACAGTCTGTCTGATCCAGACCTTCATCTCTTCCAGCAGATGAGTTGGGATGCTCAACAAAATCTTTTCTATGGTCCTTCCAGGACCCATATGCCTAGTCTGGAGCAAGCGGCTAGTCCTTCCATTGAATTACTGGAAATGGTAACTAATCCCTCCAAAACCAGGCTGGCCATCATTTTGAACAACTCTCGGCCAACTCTTCCCTTGCATTTGATTTCAGAGTTGGACTTTGAAACCCTCCTAAATTCAGCTCCTTTTGCTGATGCTCCAAACATCATTGTCAATGCTCTGGAGATTATGCAAGTCACTCTGGATCGTTTGTTCTTAGCTGGGTCAGACTTGCTCCCTGAGTTTCTCTTCCAACTCAGTCAATTCTACAAACCCGCTGTACTGGTTTCTGAGCTCTCAATTATAACAGCATACACTTTGAGCTCCCCTACGCTGAACTCTGGGCCCAAGTCACCGAGGCTTTTACATTAGCGCTGAATCCCTCTGATCTGGATAACCTTCTGGATCAGGATACTGCCACTTATGCTCTTCGCTTTGCTGGCCAAGTTCTTTGAGGTTGGCTGGCAAAGCTTCCAGCCTCACCTGGCTTCCACTGGTCATTCAGCTTTAGCTTCCATGAAGCCCATAGTCACCATTTGCAGGATGCAATCTGCTCTCCGCACAACTACCTCTTCTCCAGAGCTTCCCATTGCTATCTTCCGCTGATAGCGTTAAAAGGGGGCATAATTCAGCAACCCCCATCGAGTATTTCTTCTTCACTGCCAGCCCACATATTTGGTGTCCTTGAAGAAGTTCGTCAGCAGGCGCTCAGGACTATCTTCTGGCTCCAGTGCCATATTGGGATTACTCAGGGTTATTCGCTGATTGCCTCTTTTTATACTGTTGCTTTCCTCCCCACTCTGGGGTTTCACAATTGACTTCCTCTGACATCTCAATTTCCCTTCTCCTAGTCACTTTCAGGGCTTGCGTCCGCTCAAAGAATGTGGTTTCATGTAGGTTTTGCCCTCACTAGCGTCCAATCGCATATCAATTTTGATGGGCTGTTCATTCCTACTGCAATCTATCCTCCCTCCCCCAGAAAGCAACATAAGCGAATTATCCCCATATGAGGATAATTAATAAAAATAAAAATATATCAGCTTTTTTATCTATGTGGCTTATAATCTTTTTCCAATATCTTTTATCAATTTTTTACCTTATTCTTATTTCTTATTATGAAATTTGACCTTGTTTCAGTTCAGCAGTCCATCTTCTTCCACCAAACTAATCCTGGATACCTAAACTTGCCAGTTTTCCATGGTTCAGAGGTCCTTTTTCAGACTTAACCATCTAGATTGATTCAGAGGTCCTTTTTTGGACTTGACCTAATCATCATAATATGACCAACTTAATGGTTCATTGGTCCTTTGGGAACTCTTTTATTCTTTTCATTGATCCAACACTTTAGATACTTAGCGTGGACTTGATTCACAACTTTTCCATCCAAGAGATTCTTGATGGAGTAAGTGTCAGTTGTCATCTTGGCAATTACTTCGAACAGACCTGACCACAATGCATCTAATTTGTTTCTTCATCTGAAACCATGCATATTGCAATAGGCAGCTCTTTCCCCTATTTGATATTCTTCTAAGGCTGGTCAGTTCTTGTCATCCGTCGATTTTGCTTGTATCCTTTTCTTTAAGGTTGTATTGAATGCTTGCAATTGCATATTGATCAGAATACTCATCAGTCAGTTCAGGTATAGCTCGGTACTCATCCCAAATGTAGGTTCCACTACTGAATATAGTATCAGTGACAACGCGGCCTTTCTTCCGTATAGTAATTCAAATGGCGTCTTTCCCGTTGCCATATGATGACTAATGTTGTAGGAGAAAGTCACCAAACTCAGGTACGTTCCTGACATGGAAGTTGTCCCTGTGACTAGCTTCCTCAGTGTCATGGCCAGCATTCCATTGACCCATTCTAATAGTCTGTTTGTCTCTGACCAAGTATGGTACTGACATGACTCCTCAGACCCCCATTATTTCATTTAACCTTAGGATCACCTAAGATGTGAAGTTGATCCCATTGTCACTAAGCAGGACCTGAAAACATTCATTCCAGTATATTATTTGATCTAGGATGAACCTTGCAGTACTGAAAGCATCTACTCTGGTTAAGGACTTCATCTCAACTCATCTTGTCAGATGGTCGATGGCAACTATGATGTATCTGACTCCCCCTGTGCTCATCATCAGCAGTCCCATCATGTCGATGAACACTGTGTGCCAGGAAAATCAAGGGCGGACCAGTTGGTATTCAGTTGTATTCTTATGTGGTTTGTGCAGCTGGCACTCCACGCAACAAGCCAGATAATCTGTGACATTGTAGTTAATCGATTCCCAGTAATAATACTGGCATATATGTTTGGTTGTTTTCCTCAGGCCTCCATGACTGACAACCTTGTGAGCTTCTTATACTATCACTGCTCTTTCGATGGTTTTGTGAATAATAGCCGCTTCCCAGTTGATCATCTTATACACTTGTCCATCCATGGGCTCAGTGTTTTCCTTTGCTTTCTGAAGCACACCATGGATTTCTCAGGGCTTGTTCCTGATTTCTCTGTCGACCATTCTCTGGAATAGCTCATCTACCTGCAGGTATACCATCTAGACTATTGGTAACCACAATAGGCCATCTGCGTTCTGGTGAGAAGTCCCCGCTCAGTGGACTATCTCTTAATTGTAATCCTGGAGCCTAAGTGTCCATTGGGCCAGTCATCCTTCTGGTTCCCTTAAATTGTGCAGCCAATGCAGCAAAGAGTGGTCCATTACTGTCATGGAAATGGCAGAAGAAGTTTAGATCGGCCTGCCAGTCGGGATGTGTAAGCACCCAAAAAGAAAGCCAGAATGCCAGAGGCATTGCCAACCAAATGACTTGATATGGAGCTAGACATTGGGAAATGACAAATTGTTGGTGTAACACAACAGTGAGTATGATCCCAACGATGAACCACAATGAGCCCACTCCCAGCCCAGGGGGCCTTGCTGCAGGTGGTGGGATCACAGAGAAAGTTTCAAAAAATTCATCAGCATATGGGGTCATTTCAACTGGGGAGGCAAGGTGATGGATTCCCTTGCAATTGGTGGACATAAAGCCACAAGATCCCCATGTACTTTTGCCGGAAATTCATTATAATGGGGTTGTAGAGCCAAAAATATCAGACTTGCTGAATCCAATCGACAATGGAGGGGGCCATAGTGACCATAAGTGCTGGTAGAGACCATCCGGTATATGGACTAACATGCCACCAGGGAAGCGCCATCAGGGATGCGGTCAGAAGGAGTAATACAATAAAAATTGTTTGGTTCTTTTTAGCAAAATATTTGTTAAAGGAAAAGAAAGAAAATTGACCAACAATTTTCTCAGTGCTATGCAACTGATTAATTAGTGGTCAATTAGGGTAGTGACAAGCCAGGATTGAGACCCTCAATTTCGACCTAACCAGCAATTTATTTGGAAATGGGTGGGTCTGTTCCTTGAGA
This sequence comes from Massospora cicadina, assembly GCA_022478985.1. Taxonomy (NCBI): domain Eukaryota; kingdom Fungi; phylum Entomophthoromycota; class Entomophthoromycetes; order Entomophthorales; family Entomophthoraceae; genus Massospora; species Massospora cicadina. Next base: position 141,047 of record JAKSZP010005462.1, read on the forward strand.
ACTGACATCAAAAATTTGGCGGCAGGCCGAGTCATTGTCAGAACAACCTTGAACATCTGAACTGAGACTCAGCTACGTTTTCAATGGTTGGTGTGATGGTGTTTGACCCAGCAAGCGATGGGAATCCCCCAAGGCCACCCCACATAGGGGCAGGTCCATTTGGTTGGGAACGGGTTCAGGACACCCAACCCGCCCATGCTCAGTTGTTGGGCTGTTCGTTTGGTCAGTGGCATCACATTGGCCACAACTCCCAAATTTCAATAGGGGACTTTGAACCCTCGTCAATGGCAGCCAATGCTATAGCCTGCCCATTGAGGATAATCCCTGACAACTTTGTAGAGAGGGGATTTGTTTGATCACCCATTAATCAAATTGGAACTGTTGGGCGTTCCAACTGATAGCTCAGTCTTCATACTTTTCCAGCCATTTGAGATCTGAGCATCAGCCAGATTACCACTCAAATTAAATTTGATTGATTTCAATTTGACAATCTTGGTGCAGATTTTGCTGATTCCCTATAACATTTCTGCCGAGGTAAGTGTGGGTACTGAAGTGGGATCCGAAGTGGAAGAGCTGTTACCCAGCGCTCGTCTACTATGTGAGCGAGGTCGCCCTGAGTAACAAAGGGTACTGCCATCCTCTTTGGTGTCTTCTTACTCGGGAATGGGAAAATGGCCCAATCATGGCCATAGGACGTTCCCCAGGACTTACATTACCCTTTACTTTTTCCAAAGGAAGGGCCCCACCACTGGGAAACTGCAAAAGAGCCACATTCTTGTGCGCCTTGGGTAACTTGATCTCCATAATCGTTGTAATCTTATGGGGGGCGAGGAGCATTGGGGTGGGGTGTGTAGAACGCTTCAACCAGGGCCATGCAATTTGCACAATCGCGCGCCTTGACCCAACTGTTTTTGTAGGCCAGATACCCTTTCCAGGCCACGAGATATTGTACAGAACGTCGGGATTTCTGGGATTCCAGGATAGCCTCTACCTCAGCCTCTTCCCCATTATCAATGACAATTGGTTCTGGTTCCATAGGAACTGTACCCTTAAAGGGTGACAACTGGAAAACATGGAAAACGGGATGTTGCTTCCAATGCGCAGAGAGCTTCAGTCGGAAAGTCCCATTCCCCAGTACCTCCTCCACCAAATGGGGACCTGAACGTTTACTAGCAAATTTATGGGAAGAGGCTTGAATTTTTAAGTGACAGATATTGAGCATGACATAGAAACCCACCATAAAATTGTGACCTGGAAGGCACTTACAATCTTAGAACCACTTGTAGTCATCTATGGGTTTAGTGAGGTGTTCCCACACTAAGGCTTGAGTCAATATGATGTGAGCAGCGTGATCCGTGGCAGCTTGAACCTCAAGACGCAAGCACAGCCTGACTGAAAATGAAGGATTATAACCCAGCGTTGCTTCATAAGGGGAAAACCCCGTAGATGCGTGGGTCCCATTATTGTAAGCGAATTGAGCGAGAGGGAGGTCATTTGCCCAAGTATCCTGCGCGGCTGCAGCATAGCAGCACAACTACTGTTCAAGGACTTGATTAAACCGCTCAGTTTGTCCGTCAGACTGGGGATGATATGCTGTGGAGCGACAGGGGGATATTTTTAGAATCAATAGAAGTTCACTCCAAAACTGCGCAGTGAACTGGGAGCCACGGTCACTGATGATCTCCTGAGGGAAACCAAACATTGAAAACACATGGCGTACGAAAAGGCGGGAAGTTTCTTCTGACATAATCATGAAAGTACAAGGTATGAAAAGGGAAAATTTCTTGAAGCGATCCACCACCACCATCACCACTGTGGGTCCATTAGAACAGGGGAGTTCAATGATAAAGTCCACGGACACCAATGTCCATGGCCCCTCTGCCTGCTATAAGGGGTGCAGAAGGCCGTTTTTACCTGAGCAATCTGACTTAGCCCTGGTACAAGTAACACAATCGGCGATCCAGGCCAAAACCTCTTTTGTCAGACCTGCCCAATTGAAGGTCCTCTTAATCAAATCGACGCATTTTTTGGTGCTGGGATTTCCAACTTTGGGGGGATCATGATGTGCGCATAATACCTCTAATCAGAAGGAGGGAGGAACCCATATTTGGGACAGAAAGTAAATGAGTCCCTCCACCAAGGAGTATAGAGAATGTTTATGACT